>JAWQFJ010019632.1:0-25000 GCA_034096865.1 Theodoxus fluviatilis | reverse complement strand
GAAGTCTTCCTTCTCGTAAGATCGTCCCAGCTGTAACATTTCCTTCTCTCAAGTCGTCCTGGTTGTAACAGTTCCTTCTCTCAAGTCGTCCTGGTTGTAACAGCCCCTTCTCGTAAATCGTCCCAGATTGAGCCATGCCATCCCAGTGGAGTTGAAGTGCACTTATTGAACGTTTGACCACTTCAGCCCAATACTGGACATGCTGGACACGGTGACCTGTGCCTGTCCGAAATGAATCTGGTTCTTAAGTTACTGACAGCGTTGGTCACATCCAAAAGAGAAGGCTGACAAGCTTGAAACCTCCGACTTTCTGGCGATGTAGACGCGTGCATGACAGTACGCCTTCTGTCGATCAGAGAGAAGAAAACTTCAGAAGAATGTGTAGAACTTGGCTTTCTGGCAGCTACAGAAAGAATGTGTAGAACTAGGCTTTATGGCAACTACAGAAAACAGGTGTATAATTAAGCTTCCTGTCGATTGTAAAAAGATGTTTAAAACTAGGTTTTCTGGCAATGGTTTGCACAGTGTGGCCGTCCTGGCATTGTGTTTCTCGTTATAAAAAGCGGTGTACCCTACAGGGCGGTGTACCCTACAGGGCGGTGTACCCTACAGGGCGGTGTACCCTACAGGGCGGTGTACCCTACAGGGCGGTGTACCCTACAGGGCGGTGTACCCTACAGGGCGGTGTACCCTACAGGGCGGTGTACCCTACAGGGCGGCGTACCCTACGGGGTGGCGTACCCTACAGGGCGGCGTAACCTACAGGGCGGTGTACCCTACAGGGCGGTGTACCCTACAGGGCGGTGTACCCTACAGGGCGGCGTACCCTACGGGGCGGTGTACCCTTTAGGGCGGTGTACCCTACAGGGCGGTGTACCCTTCAGGGCGGTGTACCCTACAGGGCGGTGTACCCTACAGGGCGGTGTACCCTACAGGGCGGTGTACCCTACAGGGCCGTGTACCCTACAGGGCGGTGTACCCTACAGGGCGGTGTACCCTACAGGGCGGTGTACCCTACAGGGCGGCGTACCCTTCAGGGCGGTGTACCCTACAGGGCGGTGTACCCTACAGGGCGGCGTACCCTTCAGGGCGGCGTACCCTTCAGGGCGGTGTAACCTACAGGGCGTGGCAATCTGAATCTTGATGTGCCTCACCTTCCTGTTCCTCTGCATGTGGCGATTCCTGGGGGACCCTGGGTGTTAAGCGGAGAGGAGAACTTTCCAGAGCATCGTTGTTCTGCAGCGCTTGTCGTGCAGTTATAAGATGCTCTTGCATCGCTGCCAAGCATGGGTCCGTGTGACATTTCTCGTCTTTGCACAGACAGGTTTTATGTCTTTGCATTCGCAGGAAGCTTCTCTGGCTTTAATGTGACGCCAGAGTGAGATGATCTTGATATATTCTTAAATTATATTGTATTGTAGATAAAGGAAATACTGTTTGAATAACTGTGATATATTGCAGAGTATATTACTATTTTTTTCATCCTCTTCAAAGCCAAACCTGTGATGGTCTTCTGCTGTGACGATATGAGAATTAATGGCACTGGCCTTTTCGCCCATGTTGCGCCGCTGTGTGAGCGTTCATGCCAAAACGTGGACAACTGCTGATTGACTGAGAACGCACTGCATGTATATTCTGCACGTTTCTTTCACCAAACTTCCTTGTCGTGGCTATGCTGCATTCCCGTCAGTCACATGGGAGGGGTATCCGCCCACACAGGAAGTGGCGAGCTCTTGAAGGCGGGACGACCAGAGGCGGAGGTCAGCCTCCGCAGAGGCGCCCTCTAGAGGGGGCGCTGTCGACAGCCCAGCAACACCCGCGGCGTCCTGACTGTC
The DNA here is from genome assembly GCA_034096865.1 of Theodoxus fluviatilis. Taxonomy (NCBI): domain Eukaryota; kingdom Metazoa; phylum Mollusca; class Gastropoda; order Cycloneritida; family Neritidae; genus Theodoxus; species Theodoxus fluviatilis. The sequence continues at coordinate 23,165 of JAWQFJ010019632.1, read as the reverse complement.
TGGTGGACCTGAGCTGAGCACTCAGCCTTGTAACTTCCCGTAGTGGTCCTGACTTGGTGCAGAAGCTTGGGCTCTCTCTCTCTCTCTCTCTCTCTCTCTCTCTCTCTCTCTCTCTCTCTCTCTCTCTCTCTCTCTCTCTCTCTCTCTCTCTCTCTCTCTCTCTCTCTCTCTCTGTGTCTCATTCTCTGTGTCTCCCTCTCTTTCTCTCTCTCTTTCTCTGTCTCTCTCTCTCTGTCTCCCCCCCCCCCTTCTCTCTCTCTCTCTCTCTCTCTCTCTCTCTCTCTCTCTCTCTCTCTCTCTCTATCTCTCTCTCTCTCTCCTCTCTTCCTTTCACGTTGCTCTGGCAACGACGTAGGCCTCCTCTGCCTGGAGACGCGTCCCTCCGCCGTTTTCCCTGTGTTGGCCCGGCGGCTGTTCCTATGTCTGCTGTCCCTTGCTCTGCTGTCCCTGTGTCTGCCACCTCTGTCTGCCCTGCAGCAGTCTGTCGCCTTTGCTTTTGGTTCGCTGTCGGCACTCACTGACTGGAATTTTCCACAGAAGCAGCGCTTCTGCGAGGCGGGTGGGACGACGGTGGCTTCGCTGCTACAAGTCCATGCCAGTGCAGACCGTACAGTTTGGTTCCGTTGTGCAGCGCTGTTCAAAATGCTTTGCAACAGCTCCTGCCTCTATGTCTGACTGTCAATTCCTGTGGCACACAAACGGTTTTTGTGTGGCGTGCTTTTGCGATTGAAATAAATGGTGTTCGTCACAACTTTGACGTTTTCTCTGTTTGGAGTGGGAGTGTCCTGGGCTCAGAGAGCCAAATGCAGTGTTGCGTTCCCACAATTCCTTGCCGAACGACGACGTCACGAGACCTGTCCTTCAGCACCGTGCTTCTCAAGAAAGAGGACACAGTCAAAGCTCTCACCCTGCCTGGAACACAGGGGGCTGGACAGGAAACACAGAGAGGACTGGACAGGAAACAGAGAGGACTGGACAGGACACACACAGGGGGCTGGACAGGAAACACATAGAGGACTGGACAGGAAACACACAGGGGACTGGACAGGAAACACAGAGAGGACTGGACAGGAAACAGAGAGGACTGGACAGGAAACAGAGACGACTGGACAGGAAACACATAGAGGACTGAACAGAAAACACACAGGGGACTGGACAGGAAACACAGAGAGGACTGGGCAGGAAACAGAAAGGACTGGACAGGAAACAGAGAGGACTGGACAGGAAACAGAGACGACTGGACAGGAAACACACAGAGGACTGGACAGGAAACACAGAGAGGACTGGACAGGAAACAGAGAGAGGACTGGACAGGAATAACACAGGGGACTGGACAGGAAACACAGAGAGGACTGGACAGGAAACAGAGACGACTGGACAGGAAACAGAGAAGACTGGACAGGAAACAGAGAGGACTGGACAGGAAACACACACATGAGACTGGACAGGAAACACAAAGAGGACTGGACAGGAAACACATAGAGGACTGGACAGGAAACAGAGAGGACTGGACAGGAAACAGAGGACTGGACAGGAAACAGAGAGGACTGGACAGGAAACTCAGAGAGGACTGGACAGGAAACATAGAGGTCTGGACAGGAAACATAGAGAGGAGACTGGACAGGAAACACAGAGAGGACTGGACAGGAAACAGAGAGGACTGGACAGGACACACACAGGGGGCTGGACAGGAAACACAGAGAGGAGACTGGACAGGAAACACAGAGAGGACTGGACAGGAAACACACAGGGGGCTGGACAGGAAACACAGAGAGGAGACTGGACAGGAAACACAGAGAGGACTGGACAGGAAACAGAGAGGACTGGACAGGACACACACAGGGGGCTGGACAGGAAACACATAGAGGACTGGACAGGAAACACACAGGGGACTGGACAGGAAACACAGAGAGGACTGGACAGGAAACAGAGAGGACTGGACAGGAAACAGAGACGACTGGACAGGAAACACATAGAGGACTGAACAGAAAACACACAGGGGACTGGACAGGAAACACAGAGAGGACTGGGCAGGAAACAGAAAGGACTGGACAGGAAACAGAGAGGACTGGACAGGAAACAGAGACGACTGGACAGGAAACACACAGAGGACTGGACAGGAAACACAGAGAGGACTGGACAGGAAACAGAGAGAGGACTGGACAGGAATCACACAGGGGACTGGACAGGAAACACAGAGAGGACTGGACAGGAAACAGAGACGACTGGACAGGAAACAGAGAAGACTGGACAGGAAACAGAGAGGACTGGACAGGAAACACACACATGAGACTGGACAGGAAACACAAAGAGGACTGGACAGGAAACACATAGAGGACTGGACAGGAAACAGAGAGGACTGGACAGGAAACAGAGGACTGGACAGGAAACAGAGAGGACTGGACAGGAAACTCAGAGAGGACTGGACAGGAAACATAGAGGTCTGGACAGGAAACATAGAGGACTGGACAGGAAACAGAGAGGACTGGACAGGAAACAGAGAGGACTGGACAGGAATCACACAGGGGACTGGACAGGAAACACATAGAGGACTGGACAGGAAACACATAGAGGACTGGACAGGAAACAGAGGACTGGACAGGAAACAGAGGACTGGACAGGAAACAGGACTGGACAGGAAACAGAGAGGACTGGACAGGAAACACACAGAGGACTGGACAGGAAACAGAGAGGACTGGACAGAAATCACACAGGGGACTGGACAGGAAACACAGAGAGGACTGGACAGGAAACACAGAGAGGACTGGACAGGAAACAGAGAGGACTGGACAGGAAACAGAGACGACTGGACAGGAAACACACAGGGGACTGGACAGGAAGCACAGAAAGGACTGGACAGGAAACACAGACGACTGGACAGGAAACAGAGGACTGCACAGGAAAAACAAAGAGGACTGGACAGGAAACTCAGAGACGACTGGACAGGAATCACACATGGGACTGGACAGGAAACACAGAGGACTGGACAGGAAACACAGGGGGCTGGACAGGAATCACACAGGGGACTGGACAGGAAACAGAGAGGACTGGACAGGAAACAGAGAGGACTGGACAGGAAACACAGGGGACTGGACAGGAATCACACAGGGGACTGGACAGGAAACACAGAGGACTGGACAGGAAACAGAGAGAGGACTAGACAGGAATCACACAGGGGACTGGACAGGAAACACATAGAGGACTGGACAGGAATCACACAGGGGACTGGACAGGAAACACACAAAGGACTGGACAGGAATCACACAGGGGACTGGACAGGAAACACAGAGAGGACTGGAAGGAAACAGAGAGGACTGGACAGGAAACACAGAGAGAACTGGACAGGAAACACAGGGGGCTGGACAGGAATCACACAGAGGACTGGACAGGAATCACACAGGGGACTGGACAGGAAACAGAGAGGACTGGACAGGAAACACACAGGGGACTGGACAGGAAACAGAGAGGACTGGACAGAAATCACACAGGGGACTGGACAGGAAACACAGAGAGGACTGGACAGGAAACACAGGGGACTGGACAGGAAACACAGAGAGGACTGGACAGGAAACAGAGAGGACTGGACAGGAAACAGAGAGGACTGGACAGGAAAGAGAGGACTGGACAGGAAACACAGAGAGGACTGGACAGGAAACAGAGAGGACTGGACAGGAAACAGAGGACTGGACAGGAAACAGGACTGGACAGGAAACAGAGACGACTGGACAGGAAACACAGAGACGACTGGACAGGAAACAGAGGACTGCACAGGAAACACAAAGAGGACTGGACAGGAAACTCAGAGACGACTGGACAGGAATCACACAGGGGACTGGACAGGAAACAGAGAGGACTGGACAGGAAACACACAGAGGACTGGACAGGAATCACACAGGGGACTGGACAGGAAACACAGAGAGAAGACTGGACAGGAAACAGAGAGGACTGGACAGGAAACATAACATGGGACTGGACAGGAAACACACAGGGGGCTTGACAGGAAACACAGAGAGGACCGGAAAGGAAACACACAGGAGACTGGACAGGAAACACACAGAGGAGACTGGGCAGGAACACACACAAGGGACAGGACAGGATCAGAGAGAGGACTGGACAGGAAACACACAGAGGACTGGACATGAACCACACAGGAGACTGGACAGAAAACACAGAGAGGGCTGGACAGGAAACACAGGGGGCTGGACAGGAAACACACAGAGGACTGGACAGGAAACACAGAGAGGACTGGACAGGAAATACAGAGAGGACTGGACAGGAAACACATAGAGGACTGGACAGGATACCCACACATGAGACTGGACAGGAAACAGAGAGGACTGGACAGGAAACACAGAGAGGACTGGACAGGAAACATACACAGGAGACTGAACAGGAAACACAGACAGGACTGGAAGGAAACACACACAGGAGACTGGACGGGAAACAGAGAGAACTGGACAGGAAACATACACAGGAGACTGGACGGAAAACACAGAGAGGACTGGACAGGAAACACACACAGGAGACTGGACGGGAAACAGAGAGAACTGGACAGGAAACATGCACAGGAGACTGGACGGGAATCAGAGAGAACTGGACAGGAAACACACACAGGAGACTGGACGGGAAACACAGAGAACTGGACAGGAAACACACACAGGAGACTGGACGGGAAACAGAGAGAACTGGACAGGAAACATACACAGGAGACTGGACGGGAAACACATAGAGGGGATTGGACAGGAAACACACACAAGAGACTGAAAGGGGAACATACAGGAGACTGGACAGGAAACCCACAGAGCAGAAGAACGCGTACTATAGCATGTAGCATTTTCACACATCGCGTTCACACAGCTTGCTCACAAAGCATGTTCACAAAGCATGTTCACAAAGCACGTTCACAAAGCATGTTCTCACAGCACGTTCACACAGCACGTTCACAAAGCATGTTCACAAAGCATGTTCACAAAGCACGTTCACAAAGCATGTTCACAAAGCATGTTCACAAAGCATGTTCACAAAGCACGTTCACAAAGCATGTTCACAAAGCACGTTCACAAAGCATGTTCACAAAGCATGTTCACACAGCACGTTCACAAAGCATGTTCACACAGCACGTTCACAAAGCACGTTCACAAAACATGTTCACAGAGCATGTTCACAAAGCACGTTCACAAAGCATGTTCACAAAGCACGTTCACAAAGCACGTTCACAAAGCATGTTCACAAAGCATGTTCACAAAGCACGTTCACAAAGCATGTTCACAAAGCACGTTCACAAAGCATGTTCACAAAGCACGTTCACAAAGCACGTTCACAAAGCATGTTCACAAAGCACGTTCACAAAGCATGTTCACAAAGCACGTTCACACAGCACTTTCACAAAGCATGTTCACAAAGCACGTTCACAAAGCATGTTCACAAAGCATGTTCACAAAGCATGTTCACAAAGCATTTCGCACAAGTAGCTCTTTTGTAGCATTTAGTTCATGTAGCACAGTTCCTGTATCAGTTGGCATATTTTGCACAGTATGCACGTAGCATTTGTAGTAATGACACGCTGCAGTCAAAACATTTTACTCATTCAGCACAAATTACTTCTCTCAGAACTGGGCATATCGTCTTTTATTTCCGTGTGGTACAATCAAATCACATCTGTAGCAGCAGCAGATGCCTTCAATTCTGTGTTTGCGTGTACAATTGTGTGTGTGTGTGTAAGTGTGTGCGTGTGTGTGTGTGTGTGTGTGTGTGTGTGTGTGTGTGTGTGTGCGCGCGCGCGCGCACGCGCTTTGTTTAGTGTTATTACCGTTGTTGTTATATCTGTTGAGTTGCCAATAATGTCACGGAATTTGGAACTGCGTGTAGAGCAGAGTGGCCCGCCCTTGACAGTAGGATGACGTCAGGACTGCAGGGACACCTCCAATCCACACAATTCACGTTACGTATACCCGTTCAGGAGCGCTTCCGACCCACAAAAGCCGAACCGGAAATGACGCAATCCTTCTCTGGATCGTCGCTCTGCACCAGCCTGACCTTGCATGCGTCACTCGTGACCTTGCAGCCAGGGGGCGGGGCAATGACGCCGGCGGAGGACCCGAACCTGCAGTGACGCAACACGGGTGAGAGTGTATACGGGTCACGGTTTCGGGCCCTAGAGGTCATATGCAAATGGCACAAAGCCGAACCGCTGCCGATGCTTTACTTTTTCAAATCCTATCAGGCTCGCTATCCATCTCACAATCGACGTGGCAGTCGTGAAAAATGAATCTGCTTGACCTGAACACCTCAGTCTTGCAGTCCCTGAGTGTCCTGTGGTCTGCATCCCCACATACCCATGTGTATGCTGAATCCACATCCCCACATACCCATGTGTTTGTTGAATCCACATTCCCACATACCCATGGGTATACAGAATCCACATCCCCACATGCCCATTTGTATATGGAATCCACAGCCTCACATACCCATGTGTATGTTGAATCAACAGCCTTACATACCCATGTGTATATGGAATCCACAGCCTCACATACCCATGTATATAAGAAATCCACAGCCTCACATACCCATGATTATACTGAATTCACAGTCCCACATTGCCATGTTCATACTGAATCCACACTTCTTCATACCCATGTGTATACTGTGGATTACAGCTTCACATACCTATGTGTATATGGAATTCACAGTCTCACATACCCATTTGTATTTGGAATCCACAGCCTCACATACCCATGTGTATGTTGAATCCACAGGTTCACATACCCATGTGTATACTGAATCAACAGCCTCACATACCTATGTGTATAAGGAATCCACAGCCTCACATACCCATGTATATACGGAATCCACAGCCTCACATACCCATGTGTATGTTGAATCAACAGCCTTACATACCCATGTGTATATGGAATCCACAGCCTCACATACAAATGTGTATAAGGAATCCACAGCCTCACATACCCATGTATATACGGAATCCACAGCCTCACATACCCATGTGTATACGGAATCCACAGCCTCACATACCCATGTGTATACTGAATCCACAGCCTCATATACCCATGTGTATACGGAATACACAGCCTCATATACTCATGTGTATACTGAATCCACAGCCTCACATACCCATGTGTATACGGAATCCACAGCCTCACATACCCACGTGTATACGGAATCCACAGCCTCACATACCCATGTGTATGTTGAATCCACAGCCTCACATACTCATGTGTATACGGAATCCACAGCCTCACATACCCATGTGTATACGGAATCCACAGCCTCACATACCCATGTGTATACTGAATTCACAGCCTCACATACCATGTGTATACTGAATCCACAGCCTCACATACCCATGTGTATACTGAATCCACAGCCTCACATACCCATGTGTATATGGAATCCACAGCCTCACATACCCATGTGTATACTGAATCCACAGCCTCACATACCCATGTGTATACGGAATCCACAGCCTCACATACCCATGTGTATACGGAATCCACAGCCTCACATACCCATGTGTATACGGAATCCACAGCCTCACATACCCACGTGTATACGGAATCCACAGCCTCACATACCCATGTGTATACGGAATCCACAGCCTCACATACCCATGTGTATACGGAATCCACAGCCTCACATACCCATGTGTATACGGAATCCACAGCCTCACATACCCACGTGTATACGGAATCCACAGCCTCACATACCCATGTGTATACGGAATCCACAGCCTCACATACCCATGTGTATATGGAATCCACAGCCTCGCATACTCATGTGTATACTGAATCCACAGCCTCGCATACCCATGTGTATATGGAATCCACAGCCTCACATACCCATGTGTATATGGAATCCACAGCCTCACATACCCATGTGTATATGGAATCCACAGCCTCACATACCCATGTGTATATGGAACCCACAGCCTCACATACCCATGTGTAAATGGAATCCACAGCCTCAATGCAAATGTGTATATGGAATCCACAGCCTCACATAACCATGTGTATGTTGCATCCACAGCCTCACATACCCATGTGTATACCCATGTGTATATGGAATCCATAGCCTCACATACCCATGTGTATGTTGAATCCACAGCCTCACATACAAATGTGTATATGGAATCCACAGCCTCACATACAAATGTGTATATGGAATCCACAGCCTCACATACAAATGTGTATATGGAATCCATAGCCTCACATACCCATGTGTATATGGAATCCACAGCCTCACATACCTATGTGTATAAGGAATCCACAGCCTCACATACCCATGTGTATGTTGAATCCACAGCCTCACATACCCATGTGTATACGGAATCCACAGCCTCACATACTCATGTGTATACGGAATCCACAGCCTCACATACCCATGTGTATGTTGAATCCACAGCCTCACATACCCATGTGTATATGGAATCCACAGCCTCACATACCCATGTGTATATGGAATCCACAGCCTCACATACCCATGTGTATACGGAATCCACAGCCTCACATACCCATGTGTATATGGAATCCACAGCCTCACATACCCATGTGTATATGGAATCCACAGCCTCACATACCCATGTGTATGTTGAATCCACAGCCTCACATACCCATGTGTATATGGAATCCACAGCCTCACATACTCATGTGCATGTTGAATCCACAACCATGCTGCCTGCAGGAATCTTACCCGCAGCACTGCAGTACAGACTCGCTACACGTGCACTCCTCGCAGTTCGTGGTTCTCAGGCGGGATCCAGGCAAGAGTTGCAGCCCTTTGTATTCGCAGAACGTCACAGGAGTGCCCAGCTCTGCAATCACACGTCACCACTGTGCAGCACGTACACGTCACCACTGTGCAGCACGTACACGTCACCACTGTGCAGCACGTACACGTCATCACTGTGCAGCACGTACACGTCACCACTGTGCAGCACGTACACCTACTCACTGTGCAGCACGTACACGTCACCACTGTGCAGCACGTACACCTACTCACTGTGCAGCACGTACACGTCACCACTGTGCAGCACGTACACGTCACCACTGTGCAGCACGTACACGTCACACGTACACGTCACCACTGTGCAGCACGTACACGTCACCACTGTGCAGCACGTACACGTCACCACTGTGCAGCACGTACACGTCACCACTGTGCAGCACGTACACGTCACCACTGTGCAGCACGTACACGTCACCACTGTGCAGCACGTACACCTACTCACTGTGCAGCACGTACACGTCACCACTGTGCAGCACGTACACGTCACCACTGTGCAGCACGTACACGTCACCACTGTGCAGCACGTACACGTCACCACTGTGCAGCACGTACACGTCACCACTGTGCAGCACGTACACGTCACCACTGTGCAGCACGTACACGTCACCACTGTGCAGCACGTACACGTCATCACTGTGCAGCACGTACACGTCACCACTGTGCAGCACGTACACGTCACCACTGTGCAGCACGTACACGTCACCACTGTGCAGCACGTACACGTCACCACTGTGCAGCACGTACACGTCACCACTGTGCAGCACGTACACGTCATCACTGTGCAGCACGTACACGTCACCACTGTGCAGCACGTACACGTCACCACTGTGCAGCACGTACACGTCACCACTGTGCAGCACGTACACGTCACCACTGTGCAGCACGTACACGTCACCACTGTGCAGCACGTACACGTCACCACTGTGCAGCACGTACACGTCACCACTGTGCAGCACGTACACGTCACCACTGTGCAGCACGTACACGTCACCACTGTGCAGCACGTACACGTCACCACTGTGCAGCACGTACACGTCACCACTGTGCAGCACGTACACGTCACCACTGTGCAGCACGTACACGTCACCACTGTGCAGCACGTACACGTCACCACTGTGCAGCACGTACACGTCACCACTGTGCAGCACGTACACGTCACCACTGTGCAGCACGTACACGTCACCACTGTGCAGCACGTACACGTCACCACTGTGCAGCACGTACACGTCACCACTGTGCAGCACGTACACGTCACCACTGTGCAGCACGTACACGTCACCACTGTGCAGCACGTACACGTCACCACTGTGCAGCACGTACACGTCACCACTGTGCAGCACGTACACGTCACCACTGTGCAGCACGTACACGTCACCACTGTGCAGCACGTACACGTCACCACTGTGCAGCACGTACACGTCACCACTGTGCAGCACGTACACGTCACCACTGTGCAGCACGTACACGTCACCACTGTGCAGCACGTACACGTCACCACTGTGCAGCACGTACACGTCACCACTGTGCAGCACGTACACGTCACCACTGTGCAGCACGTACACGTCACCACTGTGCAGCACGTACACGTCACCACTGTGCAGCACGTACACGTCACCACTGTGCAGCACGTACACGTCACCACTGTGCAGCACGTACACGTCACCACTGTGCAGCACGTACACGTCATCACTGTGCAGCACGTACACGTCACTACTGTGCAGCACGTACAGGTCACCACTGTGCAGCACGTACAGGTCATCACTGTGCAGCACGTACACGTCACCACTGTGCAGCACGTACACGTCACCACTGTGCAGCACGTACACGTCATCACTGTGCAGCACGTACACCTACTCACTGTGCAGCGTGCACACGTCATCACTTTCACAGGAGAGAGCGATGTCACGTTCTCACAAGAAACACCTTTGTCACAGGAAAGAGAGGAAAAAGATGTCACAGGAAATACAAATGTCACTCGAGAGACTGGTGTCACGCTTTCACATGAAAAATTGAATGTCACAGGAAACAAAGATGTCACGCTGTCACGAAAAACATCCCTGTTGAAACATTAATGTCACAAGAAAGAGGAGCGTCACGCTGTCACATGAAACTTTACTGTCACAGGAAAGAGACGGTCACGCTGTCACAAAAAACGTCCACGTGACAGGAAAGAGACGGTCACGCTGTCACAGGAAACGTCTACGTGACAAGAAAGAGGCGTCACGGTGCCGGGACTCACGCGTGAGGCTGACGTTGGCCTTGGTGGCGAAGCAGTAGGCGTGCAGCGTGGGCAGGCCCAGCAGACAGCTCAGCAGCAGCAGCAGACACAGCGAGGACCCGGGCATGCTGGCAGGCAGGACGAGGGGAGGAAGGAAGCAAGGAAGGCAGGAGAAGCAGGTCGAACAGGAAGGGAACGATAGAAGGCAGGAAGGCGTGTAAAAAGAAGGTGAAGTACGACAGGGGAATCGGAGTTGTGCTGGGAAAAATTCCAACACCGGGAGTGGCTGTCTTCAGTTTTTGGCGTAAGGGGGTGGGGGTAGGGGTGGGGGTGGGGAGGGTGGGGGTGGGGGTAGGGGTGGGGATGGGGGAAGGGGTGGGGGTGTGGGGAGGGGTGGGGGTGGGGATGAACACAGGGGAAAAGGGGAGAGAGAGGGAAAAGGGGGAGGGAAGTTGGACAGGATTGAGAGATAAAGTGTGTGTGTGTGTGTGTGTGTGTGTGTGTGTGTGTGTGTGTGTGTGTGTGTGTGCGGGCGCAGGTGGGTGTGCGCGCGCGCGTGTGTGCCGACGTGTGTGCGTGCGCATGCGATAGGCGTGCGTTTGTGTGTGTGTGCGCGGGGGAGGGTGTGTGTGAGTGTGGGTGTGTGTGAGTGTGTGTGTGTGTGTTTGTGTGCAGGGGGGGGGGTGGAGGGGGGAGGGGGGAGGGGGGAGGGGGGGGGGGACAGGACGAGGGAGATAGGACAGCTGTTCCATTCCTTTATGCGCCTCCGTACGTCAGCAGCGCCTGCAGTCAGGCCCAGGTCACACGACCTCCATCACAATGTAATAAATGGTCGTGGAGTGGGTAGACAAGGTGCGTCCTTGGTCAGCTGTGCATCGCAAGTCACACTTTCATTTTGACAAAGTGCGCATTTGGTGGAAAAGAAATCATTGACCTTTCAGCGTGGAGCCTGGGTAGCTAGGCCTACGTCACACGACATTCACACAACGTTCACACGACATTCACACGACATTCACACGACATTCACACAGACAACTGGCCGTAGTCGCTTCAACTAAGGATGTTTGTAGACTGCACACGTGGGTGCCTGGACCTCGATATCACTTGATGTCACAGATCTTCATACGTAAAGTGTCTGTGTGCAAATAATGTAAATCGTCAGTGTTTCAGTGTGTAGACAGTGTGTGTGTGTATAGACAGTGTTTCAGTGTGTATACAATGTGTATAGACAGTGTTTCAGTGTGAATACAATATGTATAGATAGTGTTTTAGTGTCAAGATATTTTTTCAGTGTGTAGGATGCCAGTGTGTAGACAGTGTGTGGAGACTGACAATGTGTCAGTGTGTAGACAGTGTGTGTAAACAGTGTGTAGACAGTGTGTGTAAAAATTGTGTGTCATTGTATAGACAGACAGTGTGTGTAGACAGTGTGTCAGTGTGTAGACAGTGTGTGTATACAGACAGTATGCGTAGACTGTGTTATTGTGTAGACAGACTGTGTGTGTAGACAGTGTGTTATTGTGTAAACAGACAATGTGTGTAGACAGTGTGTTATTGTGTAGACAGACAGTGTGTGTAGACAGTGTTTCAGTGTATAGACAGTGTGTGTAGCCTGTGTGTAGACAGTGTGTCATTGTATATACAGACAGTGTGTGTAGACAGTGTGTCAGTGTGTAGACAATGTGTCAGTGTGAGACAGTGTGTTACTGTGTAGACAGAGAGTGTGTGTGGACAGTGTGTAAAAAGTGTTTCAGTGTGTAGACAGCGAGTGCAGGCTGACAGCACAGATAGACAGTGATTACTACAGCAGTGACCAGAATGACATCCACTAGTGACAGCAGAGCAGGTGACTAAAGGAGGGGGGGAGGGGGAGAGGGGGAGGGAGGGTGATGGAGGGAAGACCAGGCTTGCAGTGGACAAGAGGTGGGGTGAGAAAGGGCAGGGGGAAAGGGGGAGGGGGCTCATTGGGGGGGAGTGGGGGGGGGGGGGGAGAGGGGAGAGGCCACTGCACATCAAGCCGAGATAGGCCGAGTGAGGGCCGCCAGATGGCGAGCAGTGGTGGCAGGTGTCAAGTCTCTCCTTCAGCTCCGTCCACATGCACTTAGCACAGTACCTACCTGTAGTGCACCTGTAGTTGACTTGTAGTTGACCTGTAGTGTACCTGTAGTGCACCTGTAGTGCACCTGTAGTTGACCTGTAGTGTACCTGTAGTGAACCTGTAGTTGACCTGTAGTGTACCTGTAGTGCACCTGTAGTTGACCTGTAGTGTACCTGTAGTGCACCTGTAGTGCACCTGTAGTGCACCTGTAGTGCACCTGTAGTGTACGTGTAGTGCACTTGTAGTGCACCTGTAGTGTACCTGTGGTGTACCTGCGTAACTACTTGCACTGACACCGTGTGTACCTGTATTGTACCTGTGTAACTAATTACACTGACACAATACGTACAGGTACAATACCTGCGTAACTGTAATTAGCCTAAACAATTTTGAAGGGTTGGGAAGTTCCTGTAAATATTTTTTTGGTCTTTTTTGCTTTGGCCCGTCGTAGACGTTTAAACCAAAGCTAATGACACAAGGTTGCAGCCAATATAACATCCCACATTGTCACGATATTTAAATAAACCCAGAATTAACCTGACACAATACGTACAGGTGCCATACCTGTGTAACTGTAATTAAACTGACACAATACGTACACGTACAATACCTGTGTAACATTAATTACACTGACACAGTAGGTATAGATACAGTGTCTGTGTAATCAATTACACTGACAAAGTAAGTACAGGTACAAAATATGTATAACTTAATAACACTGACACAATACGTACAGGAACAATTACTTTATCACTGTGACAACACTGACACAATACGAACAGGTACAATCCCTTTATCACTGTGACAACACTGACACAATACGTACAGATACGATGCCTGTATCACTGTGACAGCACTGACACAATACGTACAGGAACAATTGATTTATCACTGTGACAACACTGACACAGTACGTACAGGAACAATTGCTTTATCACTGTGACAGCACTGACACAATACATACAGATACGATGCCTGTATCACTGTGACAACACTGACACAGTACGTACAGGAACAATTGCTTTATCACTGTGACAACACTGACACAATACGTACAGATACGATGCCTGTATCACTGTGACAACACTGACACAGTACGTACAGGTACAATCCCTTTATCACTGTGACAACACTGACACAATACGCACAGATACGATGCATGTATCCCTGTGACAACACTGACACAACACGTATAGGAACAATTGATTTATCACTGTGACAACACTGACACAGTACGTACAGGAACAATTGCTTTATCACTGTGACAGCACTGACACAATACATACAGGAACAATTGCTTTATCACTGTGACAACACTGACACAATACGTACAGGAACAATTGCTTTATCACTGTGACAACACTGACACAATACGTACAGGAACAATTGCTTTATCACTGTGACAACACTGACACAATACGTACAGGTACGATTACTATATCACTGTGACATCGCTGACACAATACGTACAGGTACGATTACTATATCACTGTGACAACACTGACACAATACGTACAGGAACAATTGCTTTATCACTGTGACAACACTGACACAATACGTACAGGAACAATTGCTTTATCACTGTGACAACACTGACACAATACGTACAGGAACAATTGCTTTATCACTGTGACAACACTGACACAATACGTACAGGAACAATTGCTTTATCACTGTGACAACACTGACACAATACGTACAGGTACAATATCGGATTCACTAACAACACTGACACAATACTTACAGGTACAATACAGGAAACACTGTATTAACACTGACACACTACTATTGCTGTGCCTTCGAATAACAACTTGCGAAGGCGCTGGAATGTGCAGGAATGTGCAGGCATGTGCAGGAATGTGTTGGGATGTGCTGGAATGTGAAAGAATGTGCTGGAATGTGCAGGAATGTTCTGGAATGTGCAGGAATGTGCTGGAATGTTCTGGACTGTGCTGGTATGTGCTTGAATGTGCTGGTATGTGCTGCAACGTGCTGGAATGTGCTTAAATGTGCTGGTATGTGCTGGTATGTGCTGGAAGGTGCTGGAATATGCTGGTATGTGTTGAAACGTGTAGGAATGTGCAGGAATGTGCTGGAATGTGCAGGAATGTGCTGGAATGTGCAGAAATGTGCAGGAATGTGCTGGAATGTGCAGGCATATGCTGGAAGTTGCAGAACTGTGCTGGAATATACAGGAATATGCTGGAATGTGCAGGAATGTGCTGGAATGTGTAGGAATGCAGGAATGTGTAGGAATATGCTGGAATGTGCTGGGATGTACAAGAATGTGCTGGAATGTGCAGGAATATGCTGGACTGTGCAGGAATGTGCTGGAATATACAGGAATATGCTGGAATATGCAGGAATGTGCTGGAATGTGTAGGAATGCAGGAATGTGCAGGAATATGCTGGAATGTGCTGGGATGTGCGAGAATGTGCTGGAATGTGCTGAAATGTGCTGGAATGTGCTGGAATGTGTAAGAATGTGCTGCAATGGGCAGGAATGTGTAGGAATGTGCAGGAATGTGCTGGAATGTCATGGTGGTTTCTAGCTCTTAAGCCAGTCTTCTCGACGAATTAGTCTTTTGAAGTGTCACGTGGAGACGGTCGAGGGGATTCCGGTTGATGCTGGAAGATTCTGGGAGCTGTAGAGGGTCTACATAAAGCGTGAGTGCGGGCGTGTGAGAAAAGTGAGAGCGCAGAGAACAGCCGCTGCCTCCTCACGGAATGGTGCCCGGGGGTGAAGTGATGATGGCTGCGCTGATTGCTGACTGTGTTGCTGTGTCTCCACCAGTGCGCTAATAACGCATTTCAAAAACCACCACCTAACTTGTGGACTTGGGCTTCTCGGCGTAAGTTCGGAGAACGCCCGTATCGCCAGGGTCTTACAAAGGAGAAAAGTCGCAACAAACACAACAACTAATACTACTGTTGTGACTTTTGAATGATAACACTATTACTACTACTGTTGTGGCTTTTTAATAATAACACTACTAATACTACTGTTGTGGCTTTTAATAATAGCAATACTACTACTGTTGTGGCTTTTGAATAATAACACTACTACTGCTGTTGTGACTTTTGAATAATAACACTACTTCTATTACTGTTGTGGCTTTTGAATGATAACACTACTACTGCTGTTGTGGTTTTTGAATGATAACAGTATTACTACTGTTGTGACTTTTTAATAATAACACTACTACTACTACTACTGTTGTGGCCTTTTAATAATAACACTATTACTATTACTGTTGTGGCTTTTGAATGATTATGTTGTGAAGGTTCGAGATCGTACGAGGAGATCGTAGCGCAGTCGGTTTGTTTGCATCGGTCAGTCAGCTTAGGTCATTGCCCTGGCACGTGGTCGAGTCGGGCTAAATTTGTCTTGTTGTGTCACGTGACGTCAGTCGATTTCCAGCTCGAGCGCGAGTGAAAACTCAACTAGCTTCAAGAAAGATCTGGAACCTGTGTTTAGGTATATAAAGCGCGACAAAGCGAGAGAGACAGACTCAGACACGAGAGCAGATACGACAGAGTTAAGGTGAGAGCTTAACTAGAGGATAAACGAGTCCTCCTTTGTAAGGAGTGAGTCCTCTGCGGCACTGCCCGTAGAGTGAAGTTGTTATGACGATTACCGTTTACTGATTTTCACCGCTGTGTAGCGATCATTGCGTGAATAAAATTTATCAAAAACGACCACCAGCGTTTGTACCTTCGACTTCCTGGCTCAAGCTAGGAGAACCCCCGTACAACAGCAGGGCCGGATCAAAGTTTTTTGAGGGGGGGGTGCTTAAAATTGTTTTAGGGTCTTCTCATCGAAGTGGCGAAGCCACGAGTGCGTGCCTGCGAAGCAGGCACGCCCCTCTAGGGGGGTCCGGGGGCATGCCCCCCCGGAAAATTTTGAGAAAAATGGTGCAAATCTGTGCAATCTGGTGCATTTTGGCAGTGTTTTGGGAGGTCATTCAAAGGCAAGAAATTTATATAATGTATAACCAATCAGATCTGAAAACGTCTTGTCTTTGGATTTTTGTTGTTGTCATATTTTATTTTTTTTTGAGGCGAGGGGGGACAGGGTGTACATGGCATGTACACATTAAAATTTACTTTCCCTTGCTCAAAGAAAAATACAATGTATTACTCAAAAGAACAAACAAAATATCCTAGTGGCCCAAAAGCTTGTGCTCTGTGGATAGGAGTTTACTTTGCTGACAACGCGGAAACCCATGCTCGGGGAGTGGCACCAGAGAATAAATCCTATGGCAGTGCGGTCATTTCCAAGAGTTTTTGTTTGGTCACAGATTCTTCCTGTCTCTGCCCGGGTTTGATTTGTCTGTGCGAGTAGCAAAAGGAAGGCATCTTAATTATAGCAGCACCCCCCCCCCCTCCCTCCCCAGCTACCTTGGCTGCCAAGTAGAGTGTGCTTATACCAAGTGGAGAGTAGTACAGCATCTGGGCCCAGCATCTTTTAGCCCCCCCCCCCCCCTCCTTCCCAAGCTTTTTACTAACTATACTGTCTCTGCTACCAAGCAAAGTGTGCCGATATCCGATGAGGTGGGAAGTAGATCAACATATTTGAGCAACCACCCCCCCCCCCTCCCTCCTTCCCCCAACTCCCGGCTGCCACGGTGGTTTTTTTTTTTTTTTTTTTTTTTTTTGGGGGGGGGGGGTGCTCGAGCACCCCCAGCACCCCCCCTAGATCCGGCCCTGAACAGGACATTGCAAGAGAAGAGTGCAACAATAACACTATCACTACTACTGTTGTGGCTTTCTAATAATAACATTACTACTACTACTACTACTACTACTACTACTACTACTACTACTGTTGTGGCTTTTGAATGATAACACTATTACTACTACTGTTGTGGCTTTTTAATAATAACACTACTAATACTACTGTTGTGGCTTTTTAATAATAGCACTACTACTATTACTGTTGTCGCTTTTTAATAATAACACTACTACTACTGTATTGGCTTTTGAATGATAACACTATTACTACTGTTGTGACTTTTTAATAATAACACTACCAATACTGTTGTGGCTTTTGAATAATAACACTATTACTGCTGTTGTGGCTTTTGAATGATAATACTACTACTACTGTTGCGGCTTTTGAATAGCAACACTTTACACACACTGTGTATAAAGAAACTTTACACGCACTGTGTACAAAACGCTTTACACATATTGTATACGAAACACTTTACACATATTGTGTACGAAATCTCTTCCCACTCTTTGTACGAAATACTTTACAAACTCTGTGGTGAAAGACAGGACACGCACTGTATAGCCTACAAAACACTGTGTACAAAACACTGTGTACAAAACACAGTGTACAAAACATTGTCCACAAACTTAAACTTTTTGTAAACACTCTGTAAAAAACACTGTCCACAAACTGAAACTTTTTGTAAACACTGTGTACAAAACACTTCATACGTTGTGTAAGAAACATGCTGAAATCACTGTCCATTGAAGACTTCATTCATTGTGTGAGAAGATCACTTTGTAAACATTATGTACAATGCAATTCATACACTGTGTAACAAGCACTTTGTAAACGATGTGTACAAAGCAATTAATGCACTGTGTTACATACACTTTGTGTATAATACAATTTATGCACTCTCTAACAAACACTTTGTAAACATTGTGTACAATGCAATTCATGCACTGTGTAACAGACACTTTGTGTGCAATACAATTCATGCACTGTGTAACAAACACTTTGTAAACATTGTGTATAATGCACTTTAGATACTCTTTAACAAACGCTTTGTAAACATTGTGTACAATACAATTCATGCACTGTGTAACAAGCACTTTGTAAACATTGTGTACAATACAATTCATGCACTGTGTAACAAATACTTTGTAAACATTGTGTACGATACAATTCATGCACTGTGTAACAAATACTTTGTAAACATTATGTGCAATACAATTCATGCGGAAACCCAGAAGTTACACCTCGAACTTTCCTTGCTGACCCAAAAAGTATCTGATGTGGAAAGACAGTTTACATCGCTACAGAAGATGCTAGGAGAGCACGAAGAGGTTATAGACAGTTTAGAGAGTGCCCAGGCTGAAACGGACACAGCATTAAACGACATGGAGGAAAAAATCGAACGACAAGAACAGCGCAGTCGGCGAGACAACATCCTCCTATACGGGATTCCCGAACCTGACGTCACAGAGAGCCACGGAAACCCCGAGGACTGCGTGGAAACATTCACAGGTGCGGTGAATGAAGTTCTGGGAAACCCCCTTCAAGCCTGTGACATCGCTCGTGCACATCGTGTGGGCAAGCGCAGAGAGGGGATGACGCGTCCTCTCATCGCCAAACTGATACGATCAGCCGACAAGGTCGCCATTCTCCAAAAGAGGCAAGAATTGAAGGCGAAGGATATTGGTGTGTCGTCCGACCTCACTGAAAACCAACGTGAGAACATCCGTCGTGCTAGGGAGGAAGGCTACTTTGCCTACTACCGTGGCGGAGTACTTCACAAGGAAGAGCGAGGAACGAGAAGCGACTCTACCGGTCGCCCTCAGACTCGTTCCGCCACTCGAGGCAGAGGCGGAGGAAGAGGCGGTCGCAGGTGACGGGGAGGCCGAGGCCTTGATGCGGGAACAGACAGTGTGAGTTCCAGTTCTTTTACTCAGTTCTTCACTTGTAATTTCTTAATTTGGAATATTGATGGACTCTTCTCGAAATTTGATGATCCTGACTTTATCCCAGATCTAAAAAAATTCCACTTTGTATGCCTTTGTGAAACATTTATGCACACTGTTGAGTTATCACATTTACTGCCGGAATATACTACATTCCTCTCTCCTGCAAAGAAACTTTCTAGCCATGGTCGAATGTCGGGTGGTGTTGTATGTTTGATTCATCGTTCAGTACAAAGGTTTTTCCAATTGATTGAATATAATTGTGACAATATCGTAATCCTTAAAATTAGCAAAGAATTTCACCGAGGTGATAGAGACATTTTGATGTTTAATGTCTACATACCTCCAGTTGGATCTCCCTACTACGAAGTAACTGGCCACAGTAACGGAATTGATGCATTGTGCAAATGTATCCTTGATGTATGTGAAACGCATGAAGACTGCTCATTGTTAGTTTGCGGCGATTTTAATGCCAGGACTGGTTGCTTAAATACAAACTACTCCAACGATTTCAGTGACATATTTTCAAATGTATTAGAAGAATCGAGACTTGCTATTGATAAAACTGTGAACGAGTTTGGGGAGTACTTACTTGAGCTGTGTATGGGTTTTGAATTGACCATCCTGAATGGTTGTGTAGACGAGCACAACTCAAGCGGTTACACCTTCGTTTCTTCCCAAGGTTGTAGTACAGTCGATTACTGTATAGTCTCTAAGGATCTTGTTCACAATTTTGAGTCATTCACGATTGGTAACTCTGTGCTATCACCACATTTGTCTCTAAGTTTGTCCTTCCAAGCACGTAATCCCTTAGATCTGGATGTAAGTGAAGGGAATCGCGGCTGTACTAAGCTTGTATGGGATGACGATCTGGTAGAGACGTTTAAAAGCAATTTACTTGTATGTATAGGTGACATCGAACCTATGAACGGTAACAGTGATGGAATGAATGTGTACTGTGTTACGGAGGCAATTACATCATGCCTTGTGAATGCTGCCGGGTTCATGCAGAGATACTTCAAGCCTTTTTCGCCTGAGCGGGGTTGTAGATGGTTCGACAAAGAATGTGCGACAGCCAAAAAGCAGACTAGTAAATGCTTGCGCAGCTTTCTTCACTCACATTCAAATCAGGATAGAGTTGTCTACCTTAGATGCAGAAACGAATACAAGCAGTTATTAAGAATAAAGAAACACAGTTATAGACAAAACGTGACCAGAGATTTAATAAGCAGCATCAGAGACTCCAAATTATTCTGGAAGCAGATTAAAACCTTTCGTATACCCGGCATAATAGCCAACATCGATCCGGATACTTGGGTGCAACATTTCCAAAACGCTTTCGCATCGCAGAAAAGCAGTGAGTTGGCCAACGAAATCACAATGTCCACAAGTTTAGTCCGCCCCCCCAACGGAAAGTCTAACCCTATCTACATATCGGAAGGTCAAATCTGTGCCACTGATGATAACAATACTGAAACTCTGAACAGTAACTCCAGGCGCACGAAATAATCCGATGTAGATTGTGTCATACTACCTTCAGAGGAAGAACACACAAGTCGGGCTGGTACATCAGGATTTCTTTGGGTGTATTGGTAGCGCCCCATATTGCTGAAGCAGTTCTGCAGTCACCGCCTCGATGCCGCACATGGCATTAGACAATGTTTCAATTGCCATAAAATTTTGATCCAGGGCACTGTTACTACACATTGTGGACCTATTCCTCCTTGATAGTACCACAGTACACAAGCGAAAGGTCCTACTTAAAATGACCGCATGATATACACTTCTAGACACGTGGTACTCTCTCCGTGACCAGCATCTTTAGCAACAACAGTTCGGCACATGCCTGAATGGCCTAGAAACCACACGCGCACATGGGCAGACGAAAAATAAACTTATTGGCGGAACGAGCAGGCTGGGTATGTCGGAGGCACGGTATTCGACTGTTGACAATATTTTTATTCTGTATAATGTTGTGCAAAGGTACCTCAGCCGTAACAAGAAACTGTATGTGTTGTTTGTTGACTTCCAAAAGGCGTTTCGTGACACTGTAAGCAGGCAAGCGCTTTGGAAGTTTTAGGAAGGTTCTGGGTCAGAGGCTAAAATGCTTCAGATGCTAAAGGCCGTATATAAAACAGTGAAATGCCGTGTAAGATGCCAGGGTCAGGCATACGGGTCCTTCAACTGCCCACGGGGACTTGAACAGGTGTTGCAAAATGTCTCCTCTCCATCATCTATTCCTTCTTGTTTAACACCTTAGTCGTGAAGTAATTAGAAAGGGGTAAACCTGGAGGTACAATTGGAATCCTAATGGTGTGCTGAGCTGTCTCGTGCTGCTCTTTGTAGATGCATTGTACTTTTGTCTGACACGGTACCTGGGCTTCAGACAATCATAATTAAGTAATCTTCAAGGACGCCGCTGATACACAACTGTGAGGGACTACTAGACTAGTAAATACACATGGAAAAAAAACCAAAGGTTGGCATTGTCACTTCTCGTAAAGGAGTGAGAAGACTCATCAGGAAAGATGCTGGACGAATGAGAAGTGGACGATGGAGACACCGTAAGCCTAGGAGGTTAGTCACCCAGTACAACACATATCTCGGGAGTTAATCCTGGTCACACCAGGCTGTGTACAATCACAACTTACTAGCTGATCGTTGCCTCCCAGAGCAAGCAGCAGCGTCCATCACAGATCCAGAGACACTAGAGAGAAGCTCAATGTGTTACACCAGATGTGCATGCTGTACAGATGATTATTGAGCAACAGGTATCCAGCCCATTCTACTCTTATGGATCAGAGAATTGTGGCATCTCTATGCTTGTATGACGTATCGACGAAATATTCATAGGTGTCCACATAACATGTGCGGTTCTCTTCACCAGTGTTGCCCCTGAGATACACGACGATTATCGTTTTGAGGATTCTACGGGGACACCTGGTCCGTATACCCATATTAAGCGTACAATGGCTCAAGCATACGCCCCATAAAATATTGGCTTAAAACTCTTGAGCCAATGGACCATGATGCTAATGAGATCCTCCACCAAATTGTCATGTGCGAGTCCACTGCGCTACCAAAACGGTGGATGATAGATTTAGTTCGGGGCCACAGGGAAATTAAAAATGGTTACTGTTGAAGATATAATTTGAAAGAGAGTGGACGGACAGCCAAATGGTTCCCAAACGAAACGACCTTCTTAAAACAACTGAAATAGAATGATTGAATGGTACATAAACACGACTGGAGAATTCAGCCTACAAGGTCAGTGACGGAGCTGGTTCATGAATAAGTCCTTGTTGATAGACTAGGCTTAAAGGTGGAATCACTTGCGTTAGAGCCATATCTGTATGCAGTAGATAAAAA
>JAWQFJ010019631.1:0-11693 GCA_034096865.1 Theodoxus fluviatilis | reverse complement strand
TTCCTGCATAATCCTGGAACCATATCCGCCTGCGAATTCCAGCGGCACTCAATCGTTAAGAGATGGAACATTCATCACCCACCGTGAACTGCAACCCTAAGTCTGGCAGCATTTCCCCGGGCACCCCTGTGCGGGGAAAACGTACCCCCGTGCTTCTGCCACGACCTTCGTCTCTACTGCGCGCAGCGCCACTGCCCCCGGACAGCGCGTCGCCCCCTCGACCAACGCGAGGACACACTTGTCTCCCCTGGACGACGAAGGAGTCAATGGGCCCACCACCTCCCCGGGACCCACCAAGTGACAACCCGTCGAGTCATGAAAATGGGTATTAAGAGGAACATCCGACCTCTGCAGTGACTGCACCCTCTGAGGGGTGATGTCTACTTCAGGACATTTTGCCGCAAGTAGAGGACGGAAAGGCTTCTCCCCAGCCTGAGCCTGTGCCCTTGTCTGCATGGCCCCCACTAGCTCTGCGCATTGGAACCGAGCTCCCGGAATCCTACCCAGAATGACGTCACACACGGGATTCTCGATGACGCAAGCATCAACCTCACCCCTGAACACCGGAGTATCCAACCTGACCCGTGCGACTGGTAGCTCGACAATATCACCTGCGAACTGTCGACAACGCAGCACGCGTTCCGTGATTTGATCCGGAGTCAGATAAGATCGACGCACCCCAACGGTCGAGCACCCCGAGTCAAGCATCACCTGCACCGGTCGTCCGTTCAACTGACCCGAGCAGATTTGCAACGAGCTGGGCACGTCATGCTCCAACGCCATAGCACAGCTAACGTCAGGCATCTGTCCCCCACTGCCAGACGAAGCAAATTCCCGTGAGTCCCCACACGGCACCACGACACAAGATGCCGTGACCTGGCCCCTTGGGGCGGGTTTCGCCGGACACTCCCGAATCCTATGGCCCGCCTCCCCGCAGAACCAACACGCGACGTCCTTATCCGGAAGCTGAGATCGCTCAGTGTCCGCACGCCCTCCCCTGTAAAGCCCTCTGCGGGGCCCTGGACGGAAAAATGCTCGACCCCTCTGCACCCCTTGGGAGTTTGGTCGCGAAAACCCAGGTGCCTCCACGGGTGTAGCAACCCCTGCCGACCACACATCAGCAGATGCCTTGGCAGACATGGACTGAGAGGGATGAGCCTCCCGATACCTTTCAGCATCGGCCACCAAGTCTTGCACCGACCCGTACTCTCGCTCCTTTAGAAAGGTGACCAAACTGGCCGAGCAAGACGCGAGAATCTGCTCCCTCAAGACCAGATTGATGAGGCCGTCCAATGTTGTCTCGACCCGCGACAGGTCTACCCACCGATCCAAGAGATGCCTCAAATGACTTACATAAGTCATCATACTTTCTCCCTGCTGAGGCTTCAAGGCACGGAAGCGAGACCGATAACCCTCTGCGGAGCACTGGAAGGTACGCAACAACGCTTTTTTGAGCTCGTCGTACGAGAGCGACTCTCGCAACGATAGCTCGTGGTAGGTGTTGAGAGCTTTGCCCTTCAAAAGAGAGGGAAGCAGCGTAGCCCAATCCCGTCTATCCCATCCCACGGCACCCGCGTACTTCTCAAAACGAAAGAGATAGCTATCCATCTCGTCCGTTTTGTCATCAAAGTATGGCAATTTTGGACTTGCCGCAATTTTTTTTGAAGGAGTGGAGGCAACATCCTTGCTCACTCTTAGTTTCTCCAATTCAAACTGCCTCTCTCGTTCTTTCTCTTCCCGCTCACGTTCTTTCTCGCGCTCTTGCCTCTCTCGTTCCTTCTCTCGCTCTTCCCGCTCTCTCTGTCTCTCTTCTCTCGCTCGTTCTTGCACATATCTCGTCATTTCCAGACCTTCCAATCCCAGACTTTCAGCCTCAACCTTGTACGCAACAAATGGGTCAACCCGACCCAAGGGGTCAACCTTGGTTGGCTTCTCTTCCATGTCGAATTATCAGAATATAATCCACGTATTCAATGCTACCCTGATAATCTACACTTCTTCAGTGCAAAGCCCCTGCAAATTCCCTACAACCATTCAAATTTGCCAAGCAAGCAGAACAGCGCGCCAATGGCCAATTCCAAAAACAAAACACAACCCCCCACCCTAAAACACACAACAAATCAATCAATCGTCCAACCGACACTTCCCTCAAACATGGGGTACACCAGCCGAGCAAATTTAAGCATGCAAGTTGTCGGAGCCACCAACTCAAAACATGAAAGATACAACTGGCTGATCGTCCGAGACGACAGCTCACTTATCACACAACTGTGGACTTACTGAACAAAGCAAAGAACCAACTCAAAATATTATCGCTCGATCCAAGGCATGCACTGCGACTCACTGAGCCAAGCGGAAAATTATATAATTCAGAGTGCACATAATATCAATCACAACTCACAGCATGCAACTGCGCAATCACTAAGCACAGCAAAAAAAAAAATCAAATCATCACAATCCAACGCATGCAACTGAACACAGCAAAGTAAAAAAAATATATAAATCAATCAATCGTCCGATAGACACTTCCTTCAAACATGGGGTACACCAGCCGAGCAAATTCCAGCATGCAAGTTGTCGGCGCCACCAACTCAAAACATGAAAAATACTACTTGCCGCTCGTCCGAGACGGCAGTTCACTTATCACACCCTCCCGAGCATGCAACAGTGCACTCACGGAGCACAGCAAAAAAATCCAATCAACACAGAGCAGATAACAGCCACAAAATTGCCCCTCCCAATCGAACGCATGTAACTGTGGACTTACTGCGCAAATCAGGAAATCAATTGAATCACATAGCACACCCTATCAATTCAAAAATCATCAAACAATACAGAGCACGGAACTGTGAAATCCCTGCGCAAATCAGGAAATCAATTAAGTCACAGAGCACACCCTATCAATTCAAAAATCCTCAAACAATACAGAGCATGCAACTGTGAAATCGCTGCACAAATCAGGAAATCAATTAAATCACAGAGCACACAATATCAATCCAAAACCATCAGCAATACAAAGAATGCCATTGTGACATCACTGAGCAAATCACATTCGCACGTCGAGCATACACTCACATGACTGGCCCGCGCCAAACCGAAATCCAATCATGTCAGAAATATAAAACATAGGTCAATTCAGGTACTCACACACAGGTGAAGTAGGCAGGCTCGCCAGTTGTTACGGACAGGCTAACTGGGCCTCGGGTTTGCCTAGCCCGCACAAATGAAAATAAACAAGAAACACCAAAACGCCAGCACAGAGTTCCAACAAGGTGTATTCAAACGCAAACAAACTCCACTGCCCGTCCCACACCAGGGCTCACAGGTGCTGACGTGCGGCCCCTGCCGGCACTCAGACTTCATACACTCAAGCTTCAGCGGCCCCCCGCCGACAGTCTTCAGACAGGCCCCCGCCC
Organism: Theodoxus fluviatilis; assembly: GCA_034096865.1. Lineage (NCBI taxonomy): Eukaryota > Metazoa > Mollusca > Gastropoda > Cycloneritida > Neritidae > Theodoxus > Theodoxus fluviatilis. The sequence continues at coordinate 8,277 of JAWQFJ010019631.1, read as the reverse complement.
GGAAAGCTCCACTGCTCCGCTATCCAAAGAACCCTGAAAAAAACCACATACTCACTCATCCGTTCCTTCACAATCAATCATCATACATCCGCGGTATTTACAATATAGAAGGATACAGATAAAATAAGCACTCACCCGTCACCCTGGGGTTCATTCGCTCGAGTGTCGTATCCAGCTTTCACTCGGCAAATATACAATCAATCAGATCATTCGCTCACCCGTGAACACTCCTCAGTCACTACGTCACCCACTCATGCTAAAAATAATCCCAGTCAAAACCTAACCACGTGCACACCACCATTCGCCACATTCGATTCGTAACAATAATCTGTTCCGGTCGTAACGACGAGATGATTTGACTTCATACTTTACGTATGCACTCAAAACAAAGTGAAAGGAATGAGCGCCAAGCCCGTCAACTGCAGATACCTACTGAACAACGATAAATTATGCTTTGCTCTCTTCCATTGTCAGTCATGAAGCAAGCTTACGTTCTGTTCCTCCTGTTGACGTCCACCGGCTGGCCATACATCCTGCCACCGTAGCAATCACAGCATCTCATCTTCGCGGCGTTTGTAAATCAAGAAAAACGTCAGCTGATGAAAAGGTCGTCGCTCCTAAAGAAAGATATTCTTGACATCCTCCTTTGTCAGACTTTAACTTTCCACATTATCATGCTGCAATACTACTTAATGTAATTAACAATACTCGTTTTGTGTGTTAATTTCTGAAGCAATTCTTTCTTCCATGAAGAACAAAGCAACATTTCTTAGAACCCTACGTGAAAGCATTTATGCAACTGCTTACGCTCGGCAAAGTAGATATAACGAACTCAAGTGGTATCTCGCTATTGCGTCGCATACAATAACGAAAACAAACAAAGGGAATGGCTGTCAGATCAACGAACCTCAAAGAAACGACAAAAGGCATCATTGCCGTCACAGCCAAGTTTGTTGGGCGTGGAACTCTTTGTGTCTTTCTTCGCATGAACCGCCTCCTCCCACCTGTCACTCTTGGCAGCAACGGCCTCACCTGAAGTCAGCCTTTCAGGTAATGAAATCGCTCGCCAGCAGCCCACACCTGATGGCCGTCACAGGCCCCGGGCCCCGGGACACCCCAGGGAACTGGCATCACTCGCGTCTCGGGCCCCAGGGTAGGTGGGCGTGGCGTAGGGAGACACCTGACCCCCCAAGGCCTGGCAGCAGCCCACCCTTCAGACCGACGGCACAGGGAATGGAGGCAGGGGACCGATGCCGAGATAGGCGCCCTTCGGGCACGGCACGCTGCATTACCTGCAGATGACTGGTTTATTAAATATTGACTGGAGCTCCATCGCCATCAAATTGCGAAGAGGTCTCTAAATCAAGAGACGACCCTTCACCAGGAGCGACCGTGAAAGGCTGCCTGTTAGGTAGTGGAGGCCGGACCTAAGTGTGGCGCGCCGGATCAATTAGCAAATGCCCGAGCTCACAGATAAATCGCCGTAAGATTTATAGCCGGGGATTCAAAGAGTGGCATGAATTAAATATAGGCGGGAAATGGAGCTGCAGGATCTCTCGCCTGCGACTCGAAGGGAGGACCGGTCGGCATTTCGCGCAGCCCTACCGGCGCATCAATAATGGAGGTGCTGCAAATGTTAGACGCGGCGCCGTGCGCGCTCCGAGACGCCTTAGGGAAGGGCGTAGCCCCTATAGTCGTCTGCCTTCCCTCGCCAATCCTCCCACTCTACACCCACCTCCCCCACAACGCCCCCCCCCACCCCCCCCCCCCACCCCCCTTCCTCACGGTGTGCCCTTTTCTGGATCGCCAAGCCCTCCATGCCCTCTCTCCTCATCCTTAATCCACACCTCACCTTGCCTACTTCCTATTCCCGCTTTCTCACATCGTATCTGCATTTCACTATTTCAGCGCCTATGATCCTATATATCCAACACCTGCATAGTACCTCCTCTGCAATTACAATCCTTCCTGTCCCACCTTTGAATACCTGCCTCGATTCTATGTCTTTGAATCAGTGGCATACCTACAGAGGACAGCACGTGGGACCAGCAAAAGCAAGGGACACACGACTTTTCTACGACGTATTTACGCAAAATAATTCAAAGGCAGCTGGACATACGAAATGTATTAGAAAAATAGAATTATACGCCTTGCCATGGAATGACTATCATAGATGGATTAAGACGGTCACTTCCAATGTAGAAACAAAAGCTTTCCAGTTTATGTCGATACACACATACACACACTTCTTCCTACCAATTATTTCCCAGCATTGATTGGGATTATAAAATACGACAAATGTGTCTTCTGTAAAGATAATAAAGACAGATTCATGCTTTTTCTCCCCTATAATATCCTTTTACACAGTCCATCTGAAAGGATTTCGAAAAGTATGTTAATAAAAAAGACAGCAACAGCCTGTATTGCTGTCGATACTCGAAAAGTTCTTTTGATCTGGAAAACGCATACATTACCGGAGTATATTTTAAAATCAGAACATACAGGAATTCTCCACGATATCCAAGACGCAACAAAAACAGACAAATATCCATCACTAGGACTTGCACACAAGATGTTTTGGTCTATTTACATCAGGTGCAGTAGATAAGACTGCACATATTCATCTAAGACTCAAACTAGGTGTAATTTTTGCTACCAATTTCGCTCAGCTTTTGAAAGTGGAACGCAGGTAGAAGTGCATTCTGAACACAGACTATATTCACTAGTCTCAGCCACGCTGAATGGTAGAAGTGAGGTTTCTAACGGGTCGTTGATGGCGCCCTTGAAAGGTCAAGTACGAAGCTCCACGCTCTCATCTCGCTCACTTCATTGCCCTCAGTCCTGGTGCATTCTCTTCCTCCTCGTCCCGTCCCCCTCCATACTCAAGTCTGACCTCTCACACCACGCTCTCATCTATGTCATTCAGGTCTTCATGGACATCCTATTCAGCATGCAGCCACCCTTCATTTCTAATTGCCGTATATTTACTGCCAGAGTTTAATATTGTGAGTCAACTGGTCCGAGGCTGTTTTCATCTCACGCTACGGTCGAGTGTGTCCTCCTGAAAGATACGACACTCCAGCGTATCCCTTGTTGACTGTCTCATTCTTGTATGTCCTTAGTGATAATACCCTATTTTCACGTGTCAGTGATACTTAATCGTCTCCTCCTGCCTCTTGGCTTCCCTCTCCATGCATGTTTCTCTCACATTCTCGTGTCCCTCATTCACGACCTATGAAAGGCATCTTAACCCCAGCCTTTCCTCCCGATTTAGCGTAATCTCACCCGACATCTCGCGTCATAATCCACGCCTTTCTTGTCCTTTGATTCGTTCTGTCCTCTCCAACATCAAGCGTCATTAATTTCTTGGCATCCTGAATCCGATACGCTGCTGCATTTCAGCTGCAGACATTCAGAAATGAGTCGTACCTCTTACACCTAACGGCCAAGTCTCATTCAGAGATTAATTAAGGACTCAAGTACACCCCTTGACCGACTGCTCATAGCATTCAAGATTTCTTCCCCCCGGATGTTTCGCATCTTAATTTCCAGGTGTCCCATCTCCACACCGCTTCCAACCCGCAGTTTCTCAACCTCAACTGCCTCCACCCATCCATCACCCTAGCCCAATAGCCCCTAGTGAAGTGCACAGCTGCAGGGATAAACCTGACTGGAGAGATAATACCTATAGATACAACTGACAGACGTACCTTTGCAGTATAGCTGAGAAGTGGCACCAACAGACGTAACGGAATACCTAAAAGGTATGGGTGTTGAATATTTGTGTGTAGAGCAAATGTGATGTTCAAAGAAGAATCGTCGCCAAGGTGTGCAGCTCCACATTTGCCAGCTGAGAGGTCTCCCACAACGGCTGCTGTGAGGCTTAGTCTCAAATGTAAAGTGAGGAGTTAAGGTCATTAGGACGAAAAGAAAGAACGCAGAGGCAAACCAGAAACGTAAACAGTAAGATTGACTTGTGGCGATAGTGAAAAATGCGAAGACGTAAGCTAGACGAGGTGCGAAGCGTGGCTGAGAAAAAACGTACGCTCCAAAATGCACACAGTATTTGTTAAACAAAGCAAGCTGCACCTAATTTTTTGCCTTGATTTCCTCATCAGCAAATCAGATTATGCGTCCACTTTACATGTATTTGGCCTACGGTCCCCCCCCCCCCCCCCCCCTCCCCCCCAATTCCCTGATATAATTTACCATTGCTATATTTAGATAGAAGTAAGCGCGTTTTACAATTATCACGTTATGGTGAACTTACAGCTGTGTGGCTGAGGTGCGACTATGAGTTTGACCGCAACTCAGGATCCAGGAAATTTGCACTCTCAGACATAGCAGTCCCAAAATGATACACCAGGGGCACAGATGACAAACAAGAGCGATGTTCAGTCTCCTCCTGATTTCTATGACAATGATTAATGTGTTTTTCTGGTGCTCTCTCTCTCTCTCTCTCTCTCTCTCTCTCTCTCTCTCTCTCTCTCTCTCTCTCTCTCTCTCTCTCTCATTTATATCGTCATGGACGGGACCTTGACAGTTTCATGTCATACCTGTTTGTCTATCTGCCTGTCTGCCTATTTGCCAGCCTGCCTGTATCTCTGCCTCCCTGCCTGTCTGTCTGTCTGCCTGCCTGCCTGCCTACCTGCCTGTCTGTTTGTCTGACTGGCTGTCTGTGTGTTTGTCTGTCTGTGTGTGTGTCTTTCTGTGTGTCTGTGTGTCTGTCTGTGTGCCTCTCTGTGTGTCAGCCTCTGTGTGTGTGTGTGTGTGTGTGTGTGTGTGTGTGTGTGTGTGTGTGTGTGTGTGTGTGTGTGTCTGTTTGTGTGTGTTTGTGTGTGTGTGTGTGTGTGTGTGTGTGTGTATGTGTGTGTGCCCGTCTGTCTGTGTGACTGTCAGTCTGTGAGTGAGTGTGTGTGTGTGTGTGTGTGCGCGCGCGCATGTGTGTGTGCATGCGTGCGTGCGTGCGTGCGAGCGTGTGTTTGTGTGTGAGTTAGTGAGTGTGTGTGTGTGTGTGTGTGTGTGTATCTGTCTATGTGAGTGCCTGCGAGTGTACACGCGCAGGTTGTGTAGGTGCACACACATGTTAGAGAGAAAGAGAGAGAGAGAGAGAGAGAGAGAGAGAGAGAGAGAGAGAGAGAGAGAGAGAGAGAGAGAGAGTTCCTGCGCGTGTACGTACGCCTGCGCAAGTTTACAGATGTAAAGTGAATGGAGGTAAGTGTGATGATTTTAACTATAGAGAAGTTGACTTGGAGAGTACTAGATGTGGAAATGAGGCAAAGAGGTAACGAAGGATTGAACGCAGAAGAACAGGGGGAAGAGGAAGAGAAAATGAGTACCCAATAAATGTGAAGGGTTTCCGATGCTACTCAGGGAATGCACTGTGAGTATACAGGAAAGGAGAGTCTGATGAAGTGCTTGTGGGGTGAGCCGTGTACTATGAGCTCCGATAGGCTTCGAGAGTCTGCACGAGCCTGTTAGTACTCGGCATACTTTCATACATGGAAATTGCCCCTTCTCTCTATGGAGTGCCATGAAGAGCTTGTTTTTCATCAAGTGGTTACAAGGGCATAACAATCTGTACCTTTCGAGAGGAAAAATGTGTTCTTCCAGTAATGCTCGCTTCTCTGTGAAGACAATTAGAGTGTGGAGCCGGAGCAAGGGATGAGAACGGGTGTGTGACACCACCTGTGCCTACAGCTCCAAATATCTTTGCTGATGAGTACTTATATATACATGTAGTTAAACGGTGTGCACTGTAATGAAAGGTTTTAAGTACTCTCTCTCTCTCTCTCTCTCTCTCTCTCTCTCTCTCTCTCTCTCTCTCTCTCTCTCTCTCTCTCTCTCTCTCTCTCTCTCTCTCTCTCTCTCTCTCTCTCTCTCTCTCTCTCTCTCTCTTTTGCCCACACCTACCTCTATCCCCCTTTCCTTCTTTGCAACTCCTCGGCGATTTTCCTTCTGCAGACGTCTTCTTCGATGAGTGATCAATATGTTCGTGGTCCATGGTTGCATTTTTCAAAATAACTATTGTTACGTGCACGTGCAGTTCAAGTCTTAGAGTAATTATGCGGACATTTTGAAGTAAAAAAACGTTTGTGGTATTTCTGTTCTTGGGTATTGAAAAGTGCAAGTCATCACTGTCTGAGAAAATTAGCATTGGCCTTCGTGCAGTCATCCGTTACCTCGGTCTGAATGGGTCATAAGCCAAGGAGGTCCACGACGACATGGTGACAACACTAGGGGAGGGTGCCCCTTCCTACAGCGTGGTGAAAAAGTGGGCTACTGAATTCAAAAGTGGCAGAGCGAGCCTGGACGTCGACCCCCGTCCTGAAAGGTCGGTCACCACACATGAGACCATCAACAAAATTCATGACATGAACATGACATATCGACGAATAACACACCGGTACATTGCCACAGAGCAGGGTCTTTCACACAGAAACACCTCCATGCAGTTATCCACAACGAACTTCAAATAACCAAGGTGTCAGCTCTATAGTCCCGAAACACCTTGGGCTAGATCACAGTTGCAATGGCTGCCGTCGGGATTCAAGCTAGTCAAAAATCCGTACCTGCACTATTCGCCTGATTTGGCATCCTCAGACTATTAATTGTTCCCCAAGATAAAAAAAATGAGCTCAGTGGTCGCCATTTTGACACTGCTGGACTAGGTGTGTAGATTTATGAGGGGACTTTTTTATGCTCTTTTTTCTAAATTGACTCCTTCTATCCTATTTGTCATGAGTTGATCAATCACCTCTCGCAGCATGAACCAGACACGACATGTTGCCCCCAAAAATTATGTTCACACATTTGTCTAGTGTTTTTGTTCAGTCGAGTCATGAGAACCAGGGGGCATTTCAACAGACGTAACATTCACACAGTCAACGGGAAGTGCCGACATTGACATAAAAACCGCTGGCGCTGAACCTCCAGGTTTTGGCATTTAAGAAAAGATTGGGTTCGAACCCGCAACCTCTCGAGAAAAGAGGGGGAAAACACACACACACATAAAAACACAAAAAACCACAACCTCTCGAAAAAAGAGAAGAAAAAAAAAGTTTCAGCGCAGAATCAAACCTGGTCATGCATGACCAAGAGTCGAACGCTCTACCAGCTGAGCCATTAGAGAATTGCTATGACGGAGTGTTTGTAAAGCATGTAAATCCACTTCTAAGCTATCGGCTCAGGAACAATCAACCATATATTTTAAACATGATGGATAGGTTCAGGAAGCTCCTATTATGACATGCTTTGCTTTCCTTTGGCATGTCATAGACGCTGAATTAACACTCACACAGTCACACAGAGGATGTTCAACCCAGACATGTGCATTCGTACTCATTCAGTGATTCACGCACACACCGTGTGTGGTTACCGTGGTTACGTTGTGTTTTCTTCGCGTAGACACTGATCTATATCTAAATACGTGGAGTAGATAGAAAAAAATGGCTAGCAAGAAAAAAGAGACAAAGGCAAGGGCAAAAATCTTCAGTGAAACCGAAATGAGTGTGTTGGTCCTGAAATGCGCCGCTTACATAAAATCTAAGCGCAAGAAGGACTTGCAGGACGGGCGTGAGGCTGGTGTTGAGGAAGAATGTGAAGTAGACGTGCTTGCGAACGTGGAAGAATGTGGAGGTGGTTTGTAACTTTGTTCATGTAGCAAAGAACGTGTATGATTACTTGTGTTTGTGAGTGTAGATTGTCTATGAAAGAATGTGTAGAGTTAACACGTGCAAAATGCGTGATAGCGTCATAAGTGCCTGACGACGTCATTCTTTCGGTTGCTGTGCCTTTGAATAATTCTGGGTTCGACGGATTTCTTTATGGATCTTGTTGGTGATGGCCAAGATTTCCTTTCGATGGAATCGAAACTTTCTGAACACCTCTTCATCATTAAATACTTCTAACGGGTGCCTTCGGTCTCGGAATACTCGGTTTTTCCTTAACAGATTGTCATGAATTCGTTTCTTAAGCACAATCGCTGCCATCTTGCCTCTCTCAATAACCCCGGTTTATCTATTTATCTTGCCGACTTCGGGAGAATAGTTTAACACTCTGCTTTGACGCGAGTTTAGGGCTAAATCGCCGTCATGAATAGGAGAATTTAAACCGAAGTCAAGATAAATCGGGGATAGGAGATAAATCGAGTGTTAAAAAGATAAATCGCCGTCGTGAATACGGGCCAAGAACAATAAAAATACAGCCAGAGAACTACCAGAATCGGCGATAGGCCCTGGACGCCTAAGCAAGCCGAAGAATTCTATTCTATTCTAT
>JAWQFJ010019630.1:0-30455 GCA_034096865.1 Theodoxus fluviatilis | reverse complement strand
GTTATAGGAGCGTTTGACTCCTCTTTATTTGCCTTTTTGTTGGTTGTTAAAACAATCCTTCACGCAGCAAGAAGTAGGCATGGTTGCACGTCTCCGGAAGTACAACTTAGCAGACAGCGCTCGCCTCCTACCAACATGGCTGAAAGCACGTGGCTTCTACAAATAACTCCGGAAGTGACGACAACGCGTCTCCGGCCTATGGAACACGAACATCCTGTTATGTTCTAGAATAAACCATGGATCCTGTATTGGATCCATGAATAAACTAAACAAACTACCGAACGCGCTCTGCTACAACTCCAAGACCTCTCTTGCAGCGTATCCCTCACAGTACTCCTCCATGCATCCCACTGACATTGATTTAACATGCGACGATGAAATTTTTTTTTCAAGCTATGATCTCGTTTGGTCGGGTTATGCAAAGAGTATTTTTAGAAAGCACAACGAGAACCAAACTAGCGTGACCAGAGTGCACTCCCCTTGGGATGATCATCTGCGACTCGACAACGCGAGCGCTTTGTTCTGGCAGTGTTGAGTGTATGTTGACATAATAGTCTGGGTTACATCCCGCTTCTGCTGGGATTTGCACCCGTCAGACAGCGATGAAGTAAACCGCGTGATTCCAGCGTTCCGTTCAAGAATAGCTGCCATGGGTCGCTTCCGACTGTATGGCAGTAGCACGAAAGATTTCAGTGTGTAAACCTGACGAAAACTGACAATGGCGGCCGCTGGAGACAAAGTTCTTCTCCAGTCTACCCTGGAGGTTGATCACACATCGCATTTGGTCACTCTAACACATTCGCACATTACCCTGGAAGTGTTGGGAAAAGACATCGGGGTAAAAGGCACTTCGACAGAACGATATTTCAGTAAGTACCGATCGACTGAATCGCTGCTTCCTCTTGCCGTCTTGGCGTCTTGCTGTTTCTCTTTGCATTTGTTCCTCGTGCTGTGTTGGCTCGCTTAGCTAGTAGCTGGCGCACTATATCAGCTGTGTGCTGCTCTGTACATGTGAATGTGTTGATAGTGTGGCTTACGGTGATGGAGTGTGTTTTGTTGACTCCATATGTTCAGCGACCTGGTCAGAAGCTGCATTTTAAGTTTAACCCGTCGATATATATGTAGCCTTCTTTAGAGAACGTAAACAAGAGCATGCCACGAATGATTTTATTTATAGAGATATTTTCGTGCGATTTGTGTGAGTATGAATTGTTAGTGTGTGGTCGTCATCGTCATCGTTAACATTATCTACAACTACAGCAGCTACAACAACTCTCATTCGTAACCCATGCAATATAATTAATATCCATCCAAATACACTGGGTGATTCGATGATATAAACAGTGCATAGGGAGTTCGAAATGTTATACTTTCTCCCATTCAAAGAAAAAACGAGGACTAAAACCAAGTTCACTGAAAGCGTTTGGTTATTATGTTTGCACCCAAATTCAGCCTTGCAAAACCAGTTTCGATGGCACTTCAGTCCTGGGTTCTACTGTTTGGGCCGAGTTCATTTCAGTGTTGTCAGCACCTTGCCCCCTGCTAGCTCTGCGGGTATGTTATAATCAGTGCCAACCGTGTCCATTGCCCAGTGCACACGTTGGCTTTGCTTGTGATCAAGCTATTGATTGACCAGGGTTGTGCTTACATTTACAATGCAAAACAAGCCAATCCAAATGTGATGACAAATGAGAGAAATGAAATTTGAATGCGTGATTTGTCCATTGTTGTGACCAAGTTTTGTAAATCATTATATCATTTATTGTTTCAAGGAAATGGATGCCCCTTATCATACTTGATAATCAATCAATGTGTGTGTGTGTGTGTGTGTGTGTGTGTGTGTGTGTGTGTGTGTGTGTGTGCGAGTATGTGTGTGTTTGTGTGTGTGTGTGTGTGTGTGTGTGTGTGAGGAGAGAGAGAGAGAGAGAGAGAGAGAGAGAGAGAGAGAGAGAGAGTTTGTAATCCTGATTTCAAGTGGAGAATTGAGCAATAAAGGGAATATGACTATGTTGAATTAATGTGCATGGTAAGAGACTTTTCTTTTTGTACAGTAGTAAATGTTTGCATTATATGCCTCATCTGTTGCAACTTCATATTGTAAGTACGCTCTGAGTTGGCAGTCATGAAGTGTGTGTGTGTGTGTGCGTGCGTGCGTGTGTGTATGTGTGTGTGTTTGTGTGTGTGTGTGTGTGTGTGTGTGTTTGTTTTTCCGTCCTTTTGTTATCAGATAATTTTTTTTTTTTTTTTTTTTGGGGGGGGGAGAGAGAGAGAGAGAGAGAGAGAGAGAGAGAGAGAGAGAGAGAGAGAGAGAGAGAGAGAGAGAGAGAGAGAGAGAGAGAGAGAGAGAGAGAGAGAGAGAGCACAACCTGTGTTATTTTATCAGTGTTTAGATAAATGTACCCATTGCATTTTACTGAGAATGAATCAGTTAAATTATTTCCTGTCTTTTGAAATAAAATTATGTTTTCATAAACTTGTCTACTTTTTATTGAATTTTCCCCTTCTCTCTTAGACTGTTTTGAGTTGAAATCTACCATTGGTTTTCGCTTGTGCTCCATTCTTTCTGTTTCTTGACTTTTCCTGGTGCAGTGTTTTCTGCAGAGCAAATTCAATAGGCAGAAGTCACACTGTAATATTTGTATAAGGGGGTTGGGGTGAAAAATCAATAGGCAGAAGTCACACTGTAATATTTTGTATAAGGGGGTTGGGGTGAAAAATCAATAGGCAGAAGTCACACTGTAATATTTTGTATAAGGGGGTTGGGGTGAAAAATCAATAGGCAGAAGTCAACACTGTAATATTTTTGTAATCAGGGGTTGGATGTGAAAAATCACTAGGCAAGAAGTCACACTGGTATATTTTGTATATGCGGTGGTGAAAAATCAATAGGCAGAAGTCACACTGTAATATTTGTATAAGGGGTTGGGGTGAAAATCAATAGGCAGAAGTCACACTGTAATATTTTGTATAAGGGGGTTGGGGTGAAAAATCAATAGGCAGAAGTCACACTGTAATATTTTGTATAAGGGGGTTGCGGGGTGAAAAATCAATAGGCAGAAGTCACACTGTAATATTTTGTATAAGGGGGTTGGGGTGAAAAATCAATAGGCAGAAGTCACACTGTAATATTTTGTATAAGGGGGTTGGGGTGGGGCTGGGGGTTGGGGTGAAAAATCAATAGGCAGAAGAGTAGACACCCTTTGGGTTTGTCTGCTGGTTGGGTAGTCAAGAACAGGAACGAAGAGGAATAATCATTATAATGCAGGCTTCTTTTTTAACTTTGTAAATTATCTAGACAGGCACTCTGTTTTGACCTAAATGAGCAAGCTCCTTATACATGTCTTATCAAAGCAGTAATACCAATGAAAAAACTTGTTTACTGATTGACTCAATCAATCATGTGCTGCAGAAAATTGTCTTAGAGGAATGAGCAGTGTTCAGTCCCTTGGTTCTTCACTGCTGTTTGTAATGATTATAAAAGGAAGTACGGCAGTCAGTTTTCTTTGCAAGCATGGAATGTGAATGTACCTGTTCAGTCTGTGGCAGATAGATGGGATCTTGTTGCCGTTGGTATGTCTTGATTTTACCTTCATAAGTTCATCATAAAATTTGAATGAGTGAATGAATGAAGTTTTACAGCCTATCAATCAGCCTGTGCATGCTATGTTTATATAATTTATAGCACATAAATCTCAAAAATCGCCTGTGCTGGTCAGAGTAAGAGCAAATCATGTTTCAATTTCCCAAATTTTGCATCTTTCATGAATTTTGGGAGACACAGTGAACCTGTTTTGAGCCTCAACCTACAGGGGTAGTTGAACGAAAAGATATTAAATTTGGATACTTTGTCCTCTAACTGACATTGTGGGTGAACCTGCTATGCTTAGCATTTTCACACAAGTGATAAGTATGTTGACCTTTTCGTTTAAATGTTTAATTCTCCCTCTCCAACCACCTGAACTTGTTCCTTTGACACCACTGTTTCAACATCGGTTTCATAGATCTATACATGTAGACCGAACCCCTGACATTCATGTTGTCTGCTTGAGCCTGTCATAACAGCCCACTCCATAACTCCCAACCACACAGCAATCATATTGCACAGGGAGTTGGCCTCCCAGTCCTCCTGTTTGAGTTTTGAAACCTCCTCCATGTGCTTTGTGGAGTTTGGCAATGAATGTTTGCACAGGAGTTTCTCCAAAGGCCTTGGCCCTGATGTTGGCATGGAATCCAGCGGGGTGATGGCTTGTGCCAGGAAAATGCTGTGATGAGGCTCCTGATATGTTCTTTTATGAACAAGATAGGGGCTGCTGCTTTGATCTGTTGTGAAGTGTCGAATGCTAGGTCACAGTGATTGCTGATTTTTCTCATTATTGTGTTATTTATGATTGTTGTTGTATACCAGACTTGCAGCCCGTTCAGTGATATTAATGTAATATGACAGTGGAAAATTCTCATCACTAATGCCACATTTGTGGTGTGCGTGTGTGTGTGTGTGTGTGTGTGTGTGTGTGTCTGTGTGTGTGTGTGTGTGTGTGTGTGTGTGTGTGTGTGTGTACGTGTGTGTGTATGTGTGTGTGTGTGTAAAATTGTGAAGGACCACCATGCTCTCTCTCTCTCTCTCTCTCTCTCTCTCTCTCTCTCTCTCTCTCTCTCTCTCTCTCTCTCTCTCTCTCTCTCTCTCTCTCTCTCTCTCTCTCTCTCTCCACCCCCACCACCCCTCCACCCCCGCCCCCCAACTCCCTTCCCTTCTCCTACCTTCCCTGTCCTCACCCCCACCCTTTCTAAATGTGAAGGGATGCTTTTAGAATGTTATTAGAATAATATGAGGCCCCTTTGCTTGCCTACAAAAGGTGTAATCATGGTTGTGTATAGATTTTATGGTGATCTTGAACAGAAATTGTAATAGCTCTTCTCAACTATTCTTTACAGGGTCCGTCAAACAAGATCTGTCAAACAGGATCTTGTTCTTGCAGTAACTTCATTTCTTGACTTGAACACTGAGTCATCGAAGTGGTTAAAAATGTCCATACTTCAGCTGGAAGATATTTCTTCTCAAAGGAAGTAGGATCCAGTAATTTCATAATGAAGTAACTTAGAACTTTCAAGGAGTTTATGCAATTTTGTGTGTGTGTTACCTCACCCAGGCATGTAGCAAGAGGTGAACAACCTTTCCAGTGGACAAATCTTTGTAGCCATAGGGTTTCTTCTGGCTTATTGGCTGACCCACTTCATTTTGCCCCTGTTGACACATCTGTATTTTGTAGATGTGGAATATGGAATACTTCATTATCTTGATGGAAATGTACACTTGATTGACTTTTATTTTGCTCTGCTATTGACATGTAGTTGGATATTTTATGAATTTGTGAGCACCATTGATGTTTGGAATACAATGTTCTCTGTTAATTGTGACATCATAGAACAGGATGATAATGTGGAGCCTGGTTGATCCATTTTCAAGCCCATCCACTTGATGAAACATTCATAGAGATGGTACGCTGTCGTGCTGATGGCTATTCCAGGGCTGTGCACCACTGCATATGGTTTGGATGATTTAGTAGTAACGTTTCTGATTATGGATTTGTTGATGGCAGTGTAGAGTGTCAGTGAGTTACTGCATGTCAACAAAAATGGCGACTGATTCTACAAGCAGTTGTAAGCTGCTGTCCACACTTGCTATCAATGGAAAGAATTACAGCCTTGTCAATGCACCATCAAATCAGATGATGAATCTATGAAAGACCCTACGTGACACTCATTTTGTAAGATAACTTGAGTGAAAAAATATTTTTGACCAGACTCTGCAAACTTGGTCTAATTCTCCCCTCCCCCCCCCCCCCCCCCTCCCCCCTCTCTCTCTCTCCCACCCTCCCACCCTCCCCTCTTTCCTTTATGAGAGGCTTTTCAATATATAGAAGAAAAACTTCAAAATGCAAATTCAAAGTTTAAATTCAAAATAAATGTAAACTGTGATATAGCTGAAGGAGACTTCTCTTCAAATGGGAATATTTGTCTTTTTGGAAAGAAGTACAAGATTCTTCTTCTGCAAGTTCTGGGCAAGCATCAGCAGCTGGAAAAGCTAAGATAAAATTCTAGCTCATGACTCATATCCTACCCACGTGCAGCACTCCATTACAGTTCCTCTTGCTTTTTTTTCACCCTGCTTCTGTGTTCATTCATAATCTAATTTCCTAGAGTCACTTGAGTGTCTCAGTGAAAAAAGATCAACTTCAGAACACGTACAAGTTTCACCCAAGTTTAAAGGCGGGTCTGAAGCATGGGTTATTGTCAGCACCGCTCTTCTGCCTTGGTTACCCTGTGGGATGGGCAGTCTTGCAACAACCAGAGCTAAGACGTTCACAGGAAATGCTTCTGCCCGAGTCACATTCTCTCTATGAGAAGGAGAAGAAGGAGGGGGAGGTGGGGAAGAGGAGGAAATACACACGAAGGGAGACATGCACCCATGTGTGTGTTCAACAACAAATACTTTGTGTGCATGCACACACTAACACACATGCATATGCACACTAAAAGCACATACATGCACACACAAAATCTGGATGTCCCATAACACACTACATTGCACATGATTTGTACTGAGATATGGCATTTCTTTACAAAAATCAAACTCTTCCTCATTCGGGGGCAGCCATTTACATTGGTGTAAAAATTTTTACATGTCACCCAGTCAATTTTGGTGGACAGAAATGCCAGTTCATGTGGAATGCTGTGAACCCAATGTGAAGATGCACTGTAGATGATGTGCAGGAACCCACACCCACAGCTGTGGGCATTTCACACACATGTGCATGCATGCACACATCCACACACATGCATGCACATATGATACATGCATGCGCACGCGCGCACACACACACACACACACACACACACACACACACACACACACACACAATCTTTTCCATCAATATATGTCAGAACTGACACTGAAAATTATCAATGAGATGAGCCTTAAAGACTTTTCCATTAGACACCATGACACAAGTTGCCAACCTACAAATCCAGGAAAGCACAGACTTTCCATTTACTTGAATGACTGGGCAGCCATCGCCATCTTCCATAACTCTGTCCAATGCTCACAGGCTTTCTTCAGTGCCCGGTTCAGGCACGAAATTAATTTCCTAGCAGAGTATCTCAAGGCAGCTGGAGAACAAGCAGCAGAACAAGAGATGCATCAGTGACCCCCACTGCCGTTTTAGTGTGTTAATGAGATCCATAATTCACTGCTTCAGCTCTTGGCCTGCCTGCACTTTCAGATCTTGGTACTACAACACATTAGTAAGAGTAACTAGGCATTGGCTGTCAGATCTTGGTACTACAACGCAGTAGTAAGAGTAACTAGGCATTGACTGTCAGATCTTGGTACTACAATGCAGAAGTAAGAGTAACTAGGCATTGGCTGTCAGATCTTGGTACTACAATGCAGTAGTAAGAGTAACTAGGCATTGGCTGTCAGATCTTGGTACTACAATGCAGTAGTAAGAGTAACTAGGCGTCGGCTGTCAGATCTTGGTACTACAATGCAGTAGTAAGAGTAACTAGGCATTGGCTGTCAGATCTTGGTACTACAATGCAGTAGTAAGAGTAACTAGGCGTCGGCTGTCAGATCTTGGTACTACAATGCAGTAGTAAGACTAAGAGTAACTAGGCATCGGCTATCAGATCTTGGTACTACAATGCAGTAGTAAGAGTAACTAGGCATCGGCTGTCAGATCTTGGTACTACAATGCAGTAGTAAGAGTAACTACGCATCGGCTGTCAGATCTTGGTACTGTGACAATGCAGCTACTACGCATCAGCTGTCAGATCTTGGTAAGTACTACAATGCAGTAGTAAGAGTAACTAGGCATCGGCTATCAGATCTTGTTACTACAATGCAGTAGTAAGAGTAACTGGGCATTGGCTGTCAGATCTTGGTAGTACTACAATGCAGTAGTAAGAGTAACTAGGCATTGGCTGTCAGATCTTGGTACTACAATGCAGTAGTAAGAGTAACTAGGCATCGGCTGTCAGATCTTGGTACTACAATGCAGTAGTAAGAGTACCTAGGCATTGGCTGTCAGATCTTGTTAAGTACTACAATGCAGTAGTATAGTAACTACGCATGGGCTGTCAGATCTTGTTACTACAATGCAGTAGTAAGAGTACCTAGGCATTGGCTGTCAGATCTTGGTAGTACTACAATGCAGTAGTAAGAGTAACTAGGCATGGGCTATCAGATCTTGGTAAGTACTACAATGCAGTAGTAAGAGTACCTAGGCATTGGCTGTCAGATCTTGGTAAGTACTACAATGCAGTAGTAAGAGTACCTAGGCATCGGCTATCAGATCTTGTTAAGTACTACAATGCAGTAGTAAGAGTAACTACGCATCGGCTGTCAGATCTTGGTACTACAATGCAGTAGTAAGAGTAACTAGGCATTGGCTGTCAGATCTTGGTACTACAATGCAGTAGTAAGAGTACCTAGGCATTGGCTGTCAGATCTTGGTACTACAATGCAGTAGTAAGAGTAACTAGGCATGGGCTGTCAGATCTTGTTAAGTACTACAATGCAGTAGTAAGAGTAACTACGCATCGGCTGTCAGATCTTGGTACTACAATGCAGTAGTAAGAGTACCTAGGCATTGGCTGTCAGATCTTGGTACTACAATGCAGTAGTAAGAGTAACTAGGCATTGGCTGTCAGATCTTGTTACTGCATGTACAATGCAGTAGTAAGAGTACCTAGGCATTGGCTGTCAGATCTTGGTACTACAATGCAGTAGTAAGAGTAACTAGGCATTGGCTGTCAGATCTTGGTACTACAATGCAGTAGTAAGAGTAACTAGGCATTGGCTGTCAGATCTTGGTAGTACTACAATGCAGTAGTAAGAGTAACTAGGCATCGGCTATCAGATCTTGGTAAGTACTACAATGCAGTAGTAAGAGTAACTAGGCATTGGCTGTCAGATCTAGGTAGTACTACAATGCAGTAGTAAGAGTAACTAGGCATTGGCTATCAGATCTTGGTACTACAATGCAGTAGTAAGAGTAACTAGGCATCGGCTATCAGATCTTGGTACTACAATGCAGTAGTAAGAGTAACTAGGCATTGGCTGTCAGATCTTGGTACTACAACACAGTAGTAAGAGTAACTAGGCATTGGCTGTCAGATCTTGTTACTACATGTACAATGCAGTAGTAAGAGTAACTACGCATCGGCTGTCAGATCTTGGTACTGTGACAATGCAGTAGTATTAGAGTAACTACGCATCAGCTGTCAGATCTGGTAAGTACTACAATGCAGTAGTAAGAGTAACTAGGCATCGGCTATCAGATCTTGTTACTACAATGCAGTAGTAAGAGTAACTGGGCATTGGCTGTCAGATCTTGGTAGTACTACAATGCAGTAGTAAGAGTAACTAGGCATCGGCTATCAGATCTTGTTACTACAATGCAGTAGTAAGAGTAACTAGGCATCGGCTATCAGATCTTGGTACTACAATGCAGTAGTAAGAGTAACTAGGCATTGGCTGTCAGATCTAGGTAGTACTACAATGCAGTAGTAAGAGTAACTAGGCATCGGCTATCAGATCTTGGTACTACAATGCAGTAGTAAGAGTAACTGGGCATTGGCTGTCAGATCTTGGTAGTACTACAATGCAGTAGTAAGAGTAACTGGGCATTGGCTGTCAGATCTTGGTAGTACTACAATGCAGTAGTAAGAGTAACTAGGCATCGGCTATCAGATCTTGGTACTACAATGCAGTAGTAAGAGTAACTAGGCATCAGCTATCAGATCTTGGTACTACAATGCAGTAGTAAGAGTAACTACGCATCGGCTGTCAGATCTTGGTAAGTACTACAATGCAGTAGTAAGAGTAACTACGCATCGGCTGTCAGATCTAGGTAGTACTACAATGCAGTAGTAAGAGTACCTAGGCATTGGCTGTCAGATCTTGGTACTACAATGCAGTAGTAAGAGTAACTATGCATCGGCTGTCAGATCTTGGTACTACAACACATTAGTAAGAGTAACTGGGCATTGGCTGTCAGATCTTGGTACTACAATGCAGTAGTAAGAGTAACTACGCATCGGCTGTCAGATCTTGGTACTACAACACATTAGTAAGAGTAACTACGCATCGGCTGTCAGATCTTGGTACTTCAATGCAGTAGTAAGAGTAACTAGGCATTGACTGTCAGATCTTGGTACTACAATGCAGTAGTAAGAGTAACTACGCATCGGCTGTCAGATCTTGGTACTACAATGCAGTAGTAAGAGTAACTAGGCATTGGCTGTCAGATCTTGTTACTGCATGTACAATGCAGTAGTAAGAGTGACTTTGCATCGGCTATCAGATCTTGGTACTACAATGCAGTAGTAAGAGTAACTAGGCATTGGCTGTCAGATCTAGTTAGTACTGTACAATGCAGTAGTAAGAGTAACTAGGCATCGGCTATCAGATCTTGGTACTACAATGCAGTAGTAAAAGTAACTAGGCATCGGCTATCAGATCTTGGTACTACAATGCAGTAGTAAAAGTAACTAGGCATTGGCTGTCAGATCTTGGTACTACAATGCAGTAGTAAGAGTAACTAGGCGTCGGCTGTCAGATCTTGGTACTACAATGCAGTAGTAAGAGTAACTAGGCATCGGCTATCAGATCTTGGTACTACAACACATTAGTAAGAGTAACTAGGCATTGGCTGTCAGATCTTGGTACTACAATGCAGTAGTAAGAGTAACTACGCATCGGCTGTCAGATCTTGGTACTTCAATGCAGTAGTAAAAGTAACTAGGCATTGACTGTCAGATCTTGGTACTACAATGCAGTAGTAAGAGTAACTACGCATCGGCTGTCAGATCTTGGTACTTCAATGCAGTAGTAAGAGTAACTAGGCATTGGCTGTCAGATCTTGTTAAGTACTACATGTACAATGCAGTAGTAAGAGTAACTAGGCATTGGCTATCAGATCTTGGTACTACAATGCAGTAGTAAGAGTAATTAGGCATCGGCTATCAGATCTTGGTACTACAATGCAGTAGTAAGAGTAACTACGCATGGGCTGTCAAATCTTGGTAGTACTACAATGCAGTAGTAAGAGTAACTAGGCATCGGCTATCAGATCTTGGTACTACAATGCAGTAGTAAGAGTAACTAGGCATCGGCTATCAGATCTTGGTAAGTACAATGCAGTAGTAAGAGTAACTAGGCATTGACTGTCAGATCTTGGTAGTACTACAATGCAGTAGTAAGAGTAGCTACGCATCGGCTATCAGATCTTGGTACTACAATGCAGTAGTAAGAGTAACTAGGCATCGGCTATCAGATCTTGGTACTTCAATGCAGTAGTAAGAGTAACTAGGCATCGGCTGTCAGATCTTGGTAAGTACTACAATGCAGTAGTAAGAGTAACTAGGCATCGGCTATCAGATCTTGGTACTACAATGCAGTAGTAAGAGTAACTAGGCATCGGCTATCAGATCTTGGTACTTCAATGCAGTAGTAAGAGTAACTAGGCATTGACTGTCAGATCTTGGTACTACAATGCAGTAGTAAGAGTAACTAGGCATCGGCTGTCAGATCTTGGTACTACAACGCAGTAGTAAGAGTAACTACGCATGGGCTGTCAGATCTTGGTACTACAATGCAGTAGTAAGAGTAACTAGGCATTGGCTGTCAGATCTTGGTACTTCAATGCAGTAGTAAGAGTAACTAGGCATTGACTGTCAGATCTTGGTACTACAATGCAGTAGTAAGAGTAACTAGGCATCGGCTGTCAGATCTTGGTACTACAATGCAGTAGTAAGAGTAACTAGGCATCGGCTATCAGATCTTGGTACTTCAATGCAGTAGTAAGAGTAACTAGGCATTGGCTATCAGATCTTGGTACTACAATGCAGTAGTAAGAGTAACTAGGCATCGGCTATCAGATCTTGGTAAGTACAATGCAGTAGTAAGAGTAACTAGGCATCTGCTATCAGATCTTGGTAAGTACTACAATGCAGTAGTAAGAGTAACTACGCATCGGCTGTCAGATCTTGGTACTTCAATGCAGTAGTAAGAGTAACTAGGCATCAGCTGTAAAATACAACAGCATTCAATACCAGCTTTAACTGAAGTGCAGGCACCAGGTTATTGCTGTGATGACTCTGTAAAATAGACTTTATTTGGTATAAGTAAAAGCTGATGATAATGAACAGTTGGGGGTGGCATTGGTGGTGGTATTAGTGGTGATGATGATAATGATGGCGATGGCAGTGGTGATGATGATATGATGATGATGTGATGATATTATGTAGAGTCTTGTTGTTGACCCTAAGGAAACTAAGTGCAGCTAGCACATTAAAACATAAATTATCAGTTTTGTGATGTGGCTGCTGTCAGTATATAAAAAAAAGATACTGATGATAATGCCAAGAGAGTTTGCAAATTTATTGTTACTTTATTTGCAGTTGGGTTTGATTTCAACAGCAGCAATCATTAAAAAAAGCTTTAAAAACTGGTCAGATTTGTCAGATCATTGAGTGCTTTGATCAAAATGTTGACACCACTGGCAGTGAGCGAAAAATCAATAAGAACTGTAGCTTGCGTTTGTGAGAGCTCAACAGCTTGCACTTCCCATCTCTTCTGGGCAGGTTGCCAGACCTGTCACCAGATGTGAAATTATACAGATGTACACACATGCACACTTACAGAGACTTTACAGGCACACACATGCCTATACATAGAAGCACGTATGCACATGCACACACACACACAAGCACACACAACACACACCCATGTACATACATATGCACACCCCTCACACAACACACAAATATACATGAACAATGATAGGCACTTACACACATGCACCTCTCACAACATATTCATACACACATAACAATCAACACCAACACACACTCATACACACACACACACACACACACACACACACACACACACACACACACACACACACACACACACACACACACACACACACACTCCAGCTCTCAAACACACACACACACATTTTACACACACACACATATGGGCATAGAGAGAAAGAGAGAGAGAGCAACCAGTACTGTATGTTTGGAAAACTGCGGCCTCAACCACCCACATAACTCAATCTCTTCCCTGCAAAATCCTTTCTCCCCCTAACTGTGGTGGTGACCTGCTCCTAAGTAGTGTTGCCCTCTAGGTGAGGAAGTGCCCTTCCTTGATCATTAAGCTTCCTGTGTCAAGGTGATGAAGAATATATGTGCTGTGTTGAAGAGGCATTTTATGTTATATTGTCTCTTCCTGTTGTATCTTTTTGTTTTTAAATATTGGCTTAGTACTCTCTTTTTCTGGAGAAACAATTACTGAAGTCTTTGATGTGCATTTTAGAAGGGAAAGACACAAATTCATAATTACCTTGGTTATTTTCTTGGCAATCTTTGTCATGTTGAGACAGTCTCATACTTGCTCAGAGAAGTTCTACCCTTTGGAATTTCTTGTACCATTTATTTATGTATTTATTTATTTCTAGACAAGTATTTGTAAGCACTCTATATGTCAGTTTGGCTATAAAAAGAACAAAGGTTAGCCTGTTGCTAGGCCTATAAAACATTGCTTTCCCCACCCCACCCCACCCCACCCCACCCCAACTATTCTTTTATTCTGTAGTGAGTTAGAATTAGAGATACTGAAATTACTGTTTTCATTGTGCTACATGACTGGGATGCATATATTTATATTAGCAATCAATGCAATAACTGAAGTGAGCATTTTTTAATCAGTGCATTTACAGGAAAAGTTACTCTCATGAGATTCTATACTAATACACAAAGGGTTCAATTTTTGTATTTCATTTTTCACACTTAAGCATAGAAAGTGTTTATTGAAGTCAACACCCATTAGTGTTCATTCCTCCAGTGTCACCCCTTTGCATGTACAGGAATGCCCAACATCCAGCTTGCTCAACCTCCAGTCAGGGCAACCTTGCCTTGCCACATTCTCCAAATGCTAGTGTTGGCTTTGACCACGTAGAGCCTCCATGCTGGACATTTGACCCCTGAGGCTGTGGGTGTAGAGTGGGCTGTCCCCACTCCCTACATCATGTACATGGGTGCACAGTGTGTCAGTAGTTCCTGTGTAACAGCTGGGGACAAATCATGCAGAGCCTCAAGGCTTTCATCCCATGAAGAAACATTGAGTCAGCAGGAACTTTTCTCAATCCTTCCCCCAGTGTCCTCTCATCTTCCAATACCACCCCAACCCCCATCCCTCCATCCCACCCCTACCTATACAAACCCTACACCAACCACCTCCCCCAACCACCTCCCCCAACCACCTCCCCCCTCCCATCCATTTCTCCTTGGCAACTGCTCCTTCTCCTCCACCCAATATTAGCCATGCTCCTTCCTCAGCCTACCTCTACTCCCTGTCATCTACTGACCTGAAGTTTCCCTCACTCCTCTACAGAAATCCCTGTATTCTACCCTTCCCCTCTACCTGCTCTCACCCTTGCTTTCTCCCCAACCTACCCGGGCTACACCCAGCCCTTTCCCCACCTGAAGCTGCCACTCCTCCTGTACAGATATCCCTGTATGCCCTCTTCCTCTTGCTCTGCTTGATCCAGGAAATGAGAGGCCAAGGAAATGAGATTTGTAGTGAAGGGCAGTTAGCCACTGGCTACCAGGGACCGCTGCATGTCTTGTAACCTTAGTCCAGTCAGGCCCATTCCCCTTTCAGAGCAGTCAGTGACCCCTGTGAGAGGCCCACTTCACTGTCCACCTCAGTCAAAGCAGTGTGGTCACTGGTCAGTGCACAAGGAAGCAACAGGCTAATGTTGAATCAAGACTTTTCACAGCACCAGGCCTGGGGGAAATAGCTGAGACAAGGGGGACATGGGGGTGGTAGGAAGGGAGAGAGATTTGTAGTGTGGGAGCACAGGTTTGGCCAGGGAGCTACAGAGAGTGGGTGGCTTTCACACTGTGTGTTGCACAGCTGTGGTCTGTGATGATCAATGCCACAACGAGAGAGAGTGAGCGCCATCCAGAAGTGGGTGTTAGCCTGGAGAGAGAGGGAATTGATAAATAACAGAACAAAGAGGGGAAACAAACGGTTAGGGGGAAAGCAAATACAAATAATAGAGACCGGCCAAAAACGGGCGAAAAACAACTAAAAAGCTGATAAAGGAAGAACAAAAAAGGTAAGGCCCACTTGGATCATGAGAGGGACCCAGGCATACGACGTGGTGACACATGGGAGAAAAGGAGGGGACCTTCCATCGAAAACGGTAGACTGGGGCGGCCGTGGGGAAGGCGACACTAGGAAACACTTCGACGGTTGAGAGGAGGCCCGGGGAACAAGCGGAACATGGTGGGGCAGACGCACGGGGAGCGGCAAGGAATAGAGTGAAAGAGGGATTGATGGGAATTTATGACGGGGACTAAGGTAAACAGAATAGGATAGCAGGTCGACGGTAGCCAAGGGGGGAGAAAGGCAAGAACGACAAAGATCGGGCCGTAGGACGCGCAGGGAAGCGGAGAAAGCCAGGAGCAAGAGGAAGAGGGATAAAGGGATGAGCACGGTACAGAGGGAGCGAGTGGCGAGAGGAAAGGGGGGCAACAGGGATGGGCTGTAAGCAAGGGGCGAGGTTGGGGAGAAGAAGGGGGAAAGCGCGAAGGGACCTCGAGAGCAGGGATGAGGGGGAAGGGTTAGAAGACATTGGGATGTGCGGTAGAGGATGGTGAGGGAAACGTGCAGGTGCAGTAGAGGAAAGGGAAGGAGAGGTAGGTCTGAGGAAGAGACTAGGAGAGGAGAAGAGGGGTGGAGGACAAGATGTAGGAGAGGTGCAAAGGGAGAAAGGGATGGGATTGGGGGCGAGTGTGGCGGGGGGGAGGGTGGGGGGTGGGGGACGGGGGGTGAGTGCTAGGGTTTGATAGGAGAGGTGGGTGGGGCTCTGGCTAGAGGGCGGGTCGGAGGGGCGATGGGGGGGGATGAGGTGGGGGAGTGGAAAGAGAGCGGAGAGGACACTGGCAGGGGTGTAAGGGGAAACTGAGAAAAGTAGGTCATCGGAGAATCAATGCTTTTCATTGTCATTGGCGCGAAGAAGTAAGATTGAAGTGATACTGCAAGACGTTGAGGCTGCTGAATGAGGCGGACCGCCATAGCGTGTGACACAGGCCGAGGAACGACTGACACAACGGTAGGCACACGAGGGACATGGAGGTACCGGGAAGTGGGGACAGAACACTCTACACCAACAGCGCCTCAGGGGCGACGCAGGTGCTCAACGGGGCTACAGCATGGAGGCCCGTCGACGTGAGTCCACAAGCCAACAACATAGAACTGGTGTCTGAGAAGGTGGGACAAGCAGACCTTGGCTTAAGGTTTGCCCTGGACGGAGAGGTCTTGATGACGAGCCAAAGATCGATTAGTTGGGTCATGCCGTGGTACATCGCAAAGGTACTGAGTGAAACTGGAGGAGGAGCTCTCTTCACCGGGCAACACGCATCAGGGAGTCAATAGTATGAACAATAATGGGTGGACTTTTGTTATAAAACCTCGGGTGACGGTCAATAATACACTGTCGGAAGGCGTGAAGTTGGG
Source organism: Theodoxus fluviatilis (assembly GCA_034096865.1). NCBI lineage: Eukaryota > Metazoa > Mollusca > Gastropoda > Cycloneritida > Neritidae > Theodoxus > Theodoxus fluviatilis. The sequence continues at coordinate 13,861 of JAWQFJ010019630.1, read as the reverse complement.
AAGAAAAAGAAATACAAAAATTGAACCCTTTGTGTATTAGTATAGAATCTCATGAGAGTAACTTTTCCTGTAAATGCACTGATTAAAAAATGCTCACTTCAGTTATTGCATTGATTGCTAATATAAATATATGCATCCCAGTCATGTAGCACAATGAAAACAGTAATTTCAGTATCTCTAATTCTAACTCACTACAGAATAAAAGAATAGTTGGGGTGGGGTGGGGTGGGGTGGGGTGGGGAAAGCAATGTTTTATAGGCCTAGCAACAGGCTAACCTTTGTTCTTTTTATAGCCAAACTGACATATAGAGTGCTTACAAATACTTGTCTAGAAATAATAAATACATAAATAAATGGTACAAGAAATTCCAAAGGGTAGAACTTCTCTGAGCAAGTATGAGACTGTCTCAACATGACAAAGATTGCCAAGAAAATAACCAAGGTAATTATGAATTTGTGTCTTTCCCTTCTAAAATGCACATCAAAGACTTCAGTAATTGTTTCTCCAGAAAAAGAGAGTACTAAGCCAATATTTAAAAACAAAAAGATACAACAGGAAGAGACAATATAACATAAAATGCCTCTTCAACACAGCACATATATTCTTCATCACCTTGACACAGGAAGCTTAATGATCAAGGAAGGGCACTTCCTCACCTAGAGGGCAACACTACTTAGGAGCAGGTCACCACCACAGTTAGGGGGAGAAAGGATTTTGCAGGGAAGAGATTGAGTTATGTGGGTGGTTGAGGCAGCAGATTTCCAAACATACATTACTGCTTGCTCTCTCTCTCTCTTTCTCTCTATGCCCATATGTGTGTGTGTGTAAAATGTGTGCGTGTGTGTGTGTGTGTTTGAGAGCTGGAGTGTGTGTGTGTGTGTGTGTGTGTGTGGTGTGTGTGTGTGTGTGTGTGTGTGTGTGTGTGTGTATGTGTGTGTGGTGTGTGTATGAGTGTGTGTTGGTGTTGATTGTTATGTGTGTATGAATATGTTGTGAGAGGTGCATGTGTGTAAGTGCCTATCATTGTTCATGTATATTTGTGTGTTGTGTGAGGGGTGTGCATATGTATGTACATGGGTGTGTGTTGTGTGTGCTTGTGTGTGTGTGTGCATGTGCATACGTGCTTCTATGTATAGGCATGTGTGTGCCTGTAAAGTCTCTGTAAGTGTGCATGTGTGTACATCTGTATAATTTCACATCTGGTGACAGGTCTGGCAACCTGCCCAGAAGAGATGGGAAGTGCAAGCTGTTGAGCTCTCACAAACGCAAGCTACAGTTCTTATTGATTTTTCGCTCACTGCCAGTGGTGTCAACATTTGATCAAAGCACTCAATGATCTGACAAATCTGACCAGTTTTTAAAGCTTTTTTTAATGATTGCTGCTGTTGAAATCAAACCCAACTGCAAATAAAGTAACAATAAATTTGCAAACTCTCTTGGCATTATCATCAGTATCTTTTTTTTATATACTGACAGCAGCCACATCACAAAACTGATAATTTATGTTTTAATGTGCTAGCTGCACTTAGTTTCCTTAGGGTCAACAACAAGACTCTACATAATATCATCACATCATCATCATATCATCATCACCACTGCCATCGCCATCATTATCATCATCACCACTAATACCACCACCAATGCCACCCCCAACTGTTCATTATCATCAGCTTTTACTTATACCAAATAAAGTCTATTTTACAGAGTCATCACAGCAATAACCTGGTGCCTGCACTTCAGTTAAAGCTGGTATTGAATGCTGTTGTATTTTACAGCTGATGCCTAGTTACTCTTACTACTGCATTGAAGTACCAAGATCTGACAGCCGATGCGTAGTTACTCTTACTACTGCATTGTAGTACTTACCAAGATCTGATAGCTGATGCCTAGTTACTCTTACTACTGCATTGTACTTACCAAGATCTGATAGCCGATGCCTAGTTACTCTTACTACTGCATTGTAGTACCAAGATCTGATAGCCAATGCCTAGTTACTCTTACTACTGCATTGAAGTACCAAGATCTGATAGCCGATGCCTAGTTACTCTTACTACTGCATTGTAGTACCAAGATCTGACAGCCGATGCCTAGTTACTCTTACTACTGCATTGTAGTACCAAGATCTGACAGTCAATGCCTAGTTACTCTTACTACTGCATTGAAGTACCAAGATCTGACAGCCAATGCCTAGTTACTCTTACTACTGCATTGTAGTACCAAGATCTGACAGCCCATGCGTAGTTACTCTTACTACTGCGTTGTAGTACCAAGATCTGACAGCCGATGCCTAGTTACTCTTACTACTGCATTGTAGTACCAAGATCTGACAGTCAATGCCTAGTTACTCTTACTACTGCATTGAAGTACCAAGATCTGATAGCCGATGCCTAGTTACTCTTACTACTGCATTGTAGTACCAAGATCTGATAGCCGATGCCTAGTTACTCTTACTACTGCATTGTAGTACTTACCAAGATCTGACAGCCGATGCCTAGTTACTCTTACTACTGCATTGAAGTACCAAGATCTGATAGCCGATGCCTAGTTACTCTTACTACTGCATTGTAGTACCAAGATCTGATAGCCGATGCGTAGCTACTCTTACTACTGCATTGTAGTACTACCAAGATCTGACAGTCAATGCCTAGTTACTCTTACTACTGCATTGTACTTACCAAGATCTGATAGCCGATGCCTAGTTACTCTTACTACTGCATTGTAGTACCAAGATCTGATAGCCGATGCCTAGTTACTCTTACTACTGCATTGTAGTACTACCAAGATTTGACAGCCCATGCGTAGTTACTCTTACTACTGCATTGTAGTACCAAGATCTGATAGCCGATGCCTAATTACTCTTACTACTGCATTGTAGTACCAAGATCTGATAGCCAATGCCTAGTTACTCTTACTACTGCATTGTACATGTAGTACCAAGATCTGACAGCCAATGCCTAGTTACTCTTACTACTGCATTGAAGTACCAAGATCTGACAGCCGATGCGTAGTTACTCTTACTACTGCATTGTAGTACCAAGATCTGACAGTCAATGCCTAGTTACTTTTACTACTGCATTGAAGTACCAAGATCTGACAGCCGATGCGTAGTTACTCTTACTACTGCATTGTAGTACCAAGATCTGACAGCCAATGCCTAGTTACTCTTACTAATGTGTTGTAGTACCAAGATCTGATAGCCGATGCCTAGTTACTCTTACTACTGCATTGTAGTACCAAGATCTGACAGCCGACGCCTAGTTACTCTTACTACTGCATTGTAGTACCAAGATCTGACAGCCAATGCCTAGTTACTTTTACTACTGCATTGTAGTACCAAGATCTGATAGCCGATGCCTAGTTACTTTTACTACTGCATTGTAGTACCAAGATCTGATAGCCGATGCCTAGTTACTCTTACTACTGCATTGTAGTACTAACTAGATCTGACAGCCAATGCCTAGTTACTCTTACTACTGCATTGTAGTACCAAGATCTGATAGCCGATGCAAAGTCACTCTTACTACTGCATTGTACATGCAGTAACAAGATCTGACAGCCAATGCCTAGTTACTCTTACTACTGCATTGTAGTACCAAGATCTGACAGCCGATGCGTAGTTACTCTTACTACTGCATTGTAGTACCAAGATCTGACAGTCAATGCCTAGTTACTCTTACTACTGCATTGAAGTACCAAGATCTGACAGCCGATGCGTAGTTACTCTTACTAATGTGTTGTAGTACCAAGATCTGACAGCCGATGCGTAGTTACTCTTACTACTGCATTGTAGTACCAAGATCTGACAGCCAATGCCCAGTTACTCTTACTAATGTGTTGTAGTACCAAGATCTGACAGCCGATGCATAGTTACTCTTACTACTGCATTGTAGTACCAAGATCTGACAGCCAATGCCTAGGTACTCTTACTACTGCATTGTAGTACTACCTAGATCTGACAGCCGATGCGTAGTTACTCTTACTACTGCATTGTAGTACTTACCAAGATCTGACAGCCGATGCGTAGTTACTCTTACTACTGCATTGTAGTACCAAGATCTGATAGCTGATGCCTAGTTACTCTTACTACTGCATTGTAGTACCAAGATCTGATAGCCGATGCCTAGTTACTCTTACTACTGCATTGTAGTACTACCAAGATCTGACAGCCAATGCCCAGTTACTCTTACTACTGCATTGTAGTACTACCAAGATCTGACAGCCAATGCCCAGTTACTCTTACTACTGCATTGTAGTACCAAGATCTGATAGCCGATGCCTAGTTACTCTTACTACTGCATTGTAGTACTACCTAGATCTGACAGCCAATGCCTAGTTACTCTTACTACTGCATTGTAGTACCAAGATCTGATAGCCGATGCCTAGTTACTCTTACTACTGCATTGTAGTAACAAGATCTGATAGCCGATGCCTAGTTACTCTTACTACTGCATTGTAGTACTACCAAGATCTGACAGCCAATGCCCAGTTACTCTTACTACTGCATTGTAGTAACAAGATCTGATAGCCGATGCCTAGTTACTCTTACTACTGCATTGTAGTACTTACCAAGATCTGACAGCTGATGCGTAGTTACTCTAATACTACTGCATTGTCACAGTACCAAGATCTGACAGCCGATGCGTAGTTACTCTTACTACTGCATTGTACATGTAGTAACAAGATCTGACAGCCAATGCCTAGTTACTCTTACTACTGTGTTGTAGTACCAAGATCTGACAGCCAATGCCTAGTTACTCTTACTACTGCATTGTAGTACCAAGATCTGATAGCCGATGCCTAGTTACTCTTACTACTGCATTGTAGTACCAAGATCTGATAGCCAATGCCTAGTTACTCTTACTACTGCATTGTAGTACTACCTAGATCTGACAGCCAATGCCTAGTTACTCTTACTACTGCATTGTAGTACTTACCAAGATCTGATAGCCGATGCCTAGTTACTCTTACTACTGCATTGTAGTACTACCAAGATCTGACAGCCAATGCCTAGTTACTCTTACTACTGCATTGTAGTACCAAGATCTGACAGCCAATGCCTAGTTACTCTTACTACTGCATTGTAGTACCAAGATCTGACAGCCAATGCCTAGGTACTCTTACTACTGCATTGTACATGCAGTAACAAGATCTGACAGCCAATGCCTAGTTACTCTTACTACTGCATTGTAGTACCAAGATCTGACAGCCAATGCCTAGGTACTCTTACTACTGCATTGTAGTACCAAGATCTGACAGCCGATGCGTAGTTACTCTTACTACTGCATTGTAGTACCAAGATCTGACAGCCAATGCCTAGGTACTCTTACTACTGCATTGTAGTACCAAGATCTGACAGCCAATGCCTAGTTACTCTTACTACTGCATTGTAGTACCAAGATCTGACAGCCGATGCGTAGTTACTCTTACTACTGCATTGTAGTACTTAACAAGATCTGATAGCCGATGCCTAGGTACTCTTACTACTGCATTGTAGTACTTACCAAGATCTGACAGCCAATGCCTAGGTACTCTTACTACTGCATTGTAGTACTTACCAAGATCTGATAGCCCATGCCTAGTTACTCTTACTACTGCATTGTAGTACTACCAAGATCTGACAGCCAATGCCTAGGTACTCTTACTACTGCATTGTAGTAACAAGATCTGACAGCCCATGCGTAGTTACTCTTACTACTGCATTGTAGTACTTAACAAGATCTGACAGCCAATGCCTAGGTACTCTTACTACTGCATTGTAGTACCAAGATCTGACAGCCGATGCCTAGTTACTCTTACTACTGCATTGTAGTACCAAGATCTGACAGCCAATGCCTAGTTACTCTTACTACTGCATTGTAGTACTACCAAGATCTGACAGCCAATGCCCAGTTACTCTTACTACTGCATTGTAGTAACAAGATCTGATAGCCGATGCCTAGTTACTCTTACTACTGCATTGTAGTACTTACCAAGATCTGACAGCTGATGCGTAGTAGCTGCATTGTCACAGTACCAAGATCTGACAGCCGATGCGTAGTTACTCTTACTACTGCATTGTAGTACCAAGATCTGACAGCCGATGCCTAGTTACTCTTACTACTGCATTGTAGTACCAAGATCTGATAGCCGATGCCTAGTTACTCTTAGTCTTACTACTGCATTGTAGTACCAAGATCTGACAGCCGACGCCTAGTTACTCTTACTACTGCATTGTAGTACCAAGATCTGACAGCCAATGCCTAGTTACTCTTACTACTGCATTGTAGTACCAAGATCTGACAGCCGACGCCTAGTTACTCTTACTACTGCATTGTAGTACCAAGATCTGACAGCCAATGCCTAGTTACTCTTACTACTGCATTGTAGTACCAAGATCTGACAGCCAATGCCTAGTTACTCTTACTTCTGCATTGTAGTACCAAGATCTGACAGTCAATGCCTAGTTACTCTTACTACTGCGTTGTAGTACCAAGATCTGACAGCCAATGCCTAGTTACTCTTACTAATGTGTTGTAGTACCAAGATCTGAAAGTGCAGGCAGGCCAAGAGCTGAAGCAGTGAATTATGGATCTCATTAACACACTAAAACGGCAGTGGGGGTCACTGATGCATCTCTTGTTCTGCTGCTTGTTCTCCAGCTGCCTTGAGATACTCTGCTAGGAAATTAATTTCGTGCCTGAACCGGGCACTGAAGAAAGCATGCCTGTGAGCATTGGACAGAGTTATGGAAGATGGCGATGGCTGCCCAGTCATTCAAGTAAATGGAAAGTCTGTGCTTTCCTGGATTTGTAGGTTGGCAACTTGTGTCATGGTGTCTAATGGAAAAGTCTTTAAGGCTCATCTCATTGATAATTTTCAGTGTCAGTTCTGACATATATTGATGGAAAAGATTGTGTGTGTGTGTGTGTGTGTGTGTGTGTGTGTGTGTGTGTGTGTGTGTGCGCGCGTGCGCATGCATGTATCATATGTGCATGCATGTGTGTGGATGTGTGCATGCATGCACATGTGTGTGAAATGCCCACAGCTGTGGGTGTGGGTTCCTGCACATCATCTACAGTGCATCTTCACATTGGGTTCACAGCATTCCACATGAACTGGCATTTCTGTCCACCAAAATTGACTGGGTGACATGTAAAAATTTTTACACCAATGTAAATGGCTGCCCCCGAATGAGGAAGAGTTTGATTTTTGTAAAGAAATGCCATATCTCAGTACAAATCATGTGCAATGTAGTGTGTTATGGGACATCCAGATTTTGTGTGTGCATGTATGTGCTTTTAGTGTGCATATATATGCATGTGTGTTAGTGTGTGCATGCACACAAAGTATTTGTTGTTGAACACACACATGGGTGCATGTCTCCCTTCGTGTGTATTTCCTCCTCTTCCCCACCTCCCCCTCCTTCTTCTCCTTCTCATAGAGAGAATGTGACTCGGGCAGAAGCATTTCCTGTGAACGTCTTAGCTCTGGTTGTTGCAAGACTGCCCATCCCACAGGGTAACCAAGGCAGAAGAGCGGTGCTGACAATAACCCATGCTTCAGACCCGCCTTTAAACTTGGGTGAAACTTGTACGTGTTCTGAAGTTGATCTTTTTTCACTGAGACACTCAAGTGACTCTAGGAAATTAGATTATGAATGAACACAGAAGCAGGGTGAAAAAAAAGCAAGAGGAACTGTAATGGAGTGCTGCACGTGGGGTAGGATATGAGTCATGAGCTAGAATTTTATCTTAGCTTTTCCAGCTGCTGATGCTTGCCCAGAACTTGCAGAAGAAGAATCTTGTACTTCTTTCCAAAAAGACAAATATTCCCATTTGAAGAGAAGTCTCCTTCAGCTATATCACAGTTTACATTTATTTTGAATTTAAACTTTGAATTTGCATTTTGAATTTACAAGAAGTCTAAACAAAGAGTATAAATGATACAAATAAATTAATGATACACAAATGCAGAGTGTGTATTTCAGCTTTCTCAAGTACAAAAGGTACTTTCCAAATATTGTTTTTCTTCTATATATTGAAAAGCCTCTCATAAAGGAAAGAGGGGGAGGGTGGGAGGGTGGGAGAGAGAGAGAGAGGGGGGAGGGGGGGGGGGGGGGGGGGGGGAGAATTAGACCAAGTTTGCAGAGTCTGGTCAAAAATATTTTTTCACTCAAGTTATCTTACAAAATGAGTGTCACGTAGGGTCTTTCATAGATTCATCATCTGATTTGATGGTGCATTGACAAGGCTGTAATTCTTTCCATTGATAGCAAGTGTGGACAGCAGCTTACAACTGCTTGTAGAATCAGTCGCCATTTTTGTTGACATGCAGTAACTCACTGACACTCTACACTGCCATCAACAAATCCATAATCAGAAACGTTACTACTAAATCATCCAAACCATATGCAGTGGTGCACAGCCCTGAATAGCCATCAGCACGACAGCGTACCATCTCTATGAATGTTTCATCAAGTGGATGGGCTTGAAAATGGATCAACCAGGCTCCACATTATCATCCTGTTCTATGATGTCACAATTAACAGAGAACATTGTATTCCAAACATCAATGGTGCTCACAAATTCATAAAATATCCAACTACATGTCAATAGCAGAGCAAAATAAAAGTCAATCAAGTGTACATTTCCATCAAGATAATGAAGTATTCCATATTCCACATCTACAAAATACAGATGTGTCAACAGGGGCAAAATGAAGTGGGTCAGCCAATAAGCCAGAAGAAACCCTATGGCTACAAAGATTTGTCCACTGGAAAGGTTGTTCACCTCTTGCTACATGCCTGGGTGAGGTAACACACACACAAAATTGCATAAACTCCTTGAAAGTTCTAAGTTACTTCATTATGAAATTACTGGATCCTACTTCCTTTGAGAAGAAATATCTTCCAGCTGAAGTATGGACATTTTTAACCACTTCGATGACTCAGTGTTCAAGTCAAGAAATGAAGTTACTGCAAGAACAAGATCCTGTTTGACAGATCTTGTTTGACGGACCCTGTAAAGAATAGTTGAGAAGAGCTATTACAATTTCTGTTCAAGATCACATAAAATCTATACACAACCATGATTACACCTTTTGTAGGCAAGCAAAGGGGCCTCATATTATTCTAATAACATTCTAAAAGATCCCTCACATTAGAAAGGGTGGGGTGAGGACAGGGAAGGTAGGAGAAGGGAAGGGAGTTGGGGGGCGGGGGTGGAGGGGTGGTGGGGGTGGAGAGAGAGAGAGAGAGAGAGAGAGAGAGAGGGAGAGAGAGAGAGAGAGAGAGAGAGAGAGAGAGAGAGAGAGAGAGAGAGAGAGAGAGAGAGCATGGTGGTCCTTCACAATTTTACACACACACACACATACACACACACGTACACACACACACACACACACACACACACACACACACACACACACACACACACACACACACACACACACACACACGCACACCACAAATGTGGCATTAGTGATGAGAATTTTCCACTGTCATATTACATTAATATCACTGAACGGGCTGCAAGTCTGGTATACAACAACAATCATAAATAACACAATAATGAGAAAAATCAGCAATCACTGTGACCTAGCATTCGACACTTCACAACAGATCAAAGCAGCAGCCCCTATCTTGTTCATAAAAGAACATATCAGGAGCCTCATCACAGCATTTTCCTGGCACAAGCCATCACCCCGCTGGATTCCATGCCAACATCAGGGCCAAGGCCTTTGGAGAAACTCCTGTGCAAACATTCATTGCCAAACTCCACAAAGCACATGGAGGAGGTTTCAAAACTCAAACAGGAGGACTGGGAGGCCAACTCCCTGTGCAATATGATTGCTGTGTGGTTGGGAGTTATGGAGTGGGCTGTTATGACAGGCTCAAGCAGACAACATGAATGTCAGGGGTTCGGTCTACATGTATAGATCTATGAAACCGATGTTGAAACAGTGGTGTCAAAGGAACAAGTTCAGGTGGTTGGAGAGGGAGAATTAAACATTTAAACGAAAAGGTCAACATACTTATCACTTGTGTGAAAATGCTAAGCATAGCAGGTTCACCCACAATGTCAGTTAGAGGACAAAGTATCCAAATTTAATATCTTTTCGTTCAACTACCCCTGTAGGTTGAGGCTCAAAACAGGTTCACTGTGTCTCCCAAAATTCATGAAAGATGCAAAATTTGGGAAATTGAAACATGATTTGCTCTTACTCTGACCAGCACAGGCGATTTTTGAGATTTATGTGCTATAAATTATATAAACATAGCATGCACAGGCTGATTGATAGGCTGTAAAACTTCATTCATTCACTCATTCAAATTTTATGATGAACTTATGAAGGTAAAATCAAGACATACCAACGGCAACAAGATCCCATCTATCTGCCACAGACTGAACAGGTACATTCACATTCCATGCTTGCAAAGAAAACTGACTGCCGTACTTCCTTTTATAATCATTACAAACAGCAGTGAAGAACCAAGGGACTGAACACTGCTCATTCCTCTAAGACAATTTTCTGCAGCACATGATTGATTGAGTCAATCAGTAAACAAGTTTTTTCATTGGTATTACTGCTTTGATAAGACATGTATAAGGAGCTTGCTCATTTAGGTCAAAAACAGAGTGCCTGTCTAGATAATTTACAAAGTTAAAAAGAAGCCTGCATTATAATGATTATTCCTCTTCGTTCCTGTTCTTGACTACCCAACCAGCAGACAAACCCAAAGGGTGTCTACTCTTCTGCCTATTGATTTTTCACCCCAACCCCCAGCCCCACCCCAACCCCCTTATACAAAATATTACAGTGTGACTTCTGCCTATTGATTTTTCACCCCAACCCCCTTATACAAAATATTACAGTGTGACTTCTGCCTATTGATTTTTCACCCCGCAACCCCCTTATACAAAATATTACAGTGTGACTTCTGCCTATTGATTTTTCACCCCAACCCCCTTATACAAAATATTACAGTGTGACTTCTGCCTATTGATTTTTCACCCCAACCCCCTTATACAAAATATTACAGTGTGACTTCTGCCTATTGATTTTTCACCCCAACCCCCTTATACAAAATATTACAGTGTGACTTCTGCCTATTGATTTTTCACCCCAACCCCCTTATACAAAATATTACAGTGTGACTTCTGCCTATTGATTTTTCACCCCAACCCCCTTATACAAAATATTACAGTGTGACTTCTGCCTATTGATTTTTCACCCCAACCCCCTTATACAAAATATTACAGTGTGACTTCTGCCTATTGAATTTGCTCTGCAGAAAACACTGCACCAGGAAAAGTCAAGAAACAGAAAGAATGGAGCACAAGCGAAAACCAATGGTAGATTTCAACTCAAAACAGTCTAAGAGAGAAGGGGAAAATTCAATAAAAAGTAGACAAGTTTATGAAAACATAATTTTATTTCAAAAGACAGGAAATAATTTAACTGATTCATTCTCAGTAAAATGCAATGGGTACATTTATCTAAACACTGATAAAATAACACAGGTTGTGCTCTCTCTCTCTCTCTCTCTCTCTCTCTCTCTCTCTCTCTCTCTCTCTCTCTCTTCTCTCTCTCTCTCTCTCCTCTCTCTTTCTCCCTTCTCTCTCTCTCCCCCCCCCCCAAAAAAAAAAAAAAAAAAATTATCTGATAACAAAAGGACGGAAAAACAAACACACACACACACACACACACACAAACACACACACATACACACACGCACGCACGCACACACACACACACTTCATGACTGCCAACTCAGAGCGTACTTACAATATGAAGTTGCAACAGATGAGGCATATAATGCAAACATTTACTACTGTACAAAAAGAAAAGTCTCTTACCATGCACATTAATTCAACATAGTCATATTCCCTTTATTGCTCAATTCTCCACTTGAAATCAGGATTACAAACTCTCTCTCTCTCTCTCTCTCTCTCTCTCTCTCTCTCTCACACACACACACACACACACACACACACACACACACACAAACACACACATACTCGCACACACACACACACACACACACACACACACACACTCACACACACACACATTGATTGATTATCAAGTATGATAAGGGGCATCCATTTCCTTGAAACAATAAATGATATAATGATTTACAAAACTTGGTCACAACAATGGACAAATCACGCATTCAAATTTCATTTCTCTCATTTGTCATCACATTTGGATTGGCTTGTTTTGCATTGTAAATGTAAGCACAACCCTGGTCAATCAATAGCTTGATCACAAGCAAAGCCAACGTGTGCACTGGGCAATGGACACGGTTGGCACTGATTATAACATACCCGCAGAGCTAGCAGGGGGCAAGGTGCTGACAACACTGAAATGAACTCGGCCCAAACAGTAGAACCCAGGACTGAAGTGCCATCGAAACTGGTTTTGCAAGGCTGAATTTGGGTGCAAACATAATAACCAAACGCTTTCAGTGAACTTGGTTTTAGTCCTCGTTTTTTCTTTGAATGGGAGAAAGTATAACATTTCGAACTCCCTATGCACTGTTTATATCATCGAATCACCCAGTGTATTTGGATGGATATTAATTATATTGCATGGGTTACGAATGAGAGTTGTTGTAGCTGCTGTAGTTGTAGATAATGTTAACGATGACGATGACGACCACACACTAACAATTCATACTCACACAAATCGCACGAAAATATCTCTATAAATAAAATCATTCGTGGCATGCTCTTGTTTACGTTCTCTAAAGAAGGCTACATATATATCGACGGGTTAAACTTAAAATGCAGCTTCTGACCAGGTCGCTGAACATATGGAGTCAACAAAACACACTCCATCACCGTAAGCCACACTATCAACACATTCACATGTACAGAGCAGCACACAGCTGATATAGTGCGCCAGCTACTAGCTAAGCGAGCCAACACAGCACGAGGAACAAATGCAAAGAGAAACAGCAAGACGCCAAGACGGCAAGAGGAAGCAGCGATTCAGTCGATCGGTACTTACTGAAATATCGTTCTGTCGAAGTGCCTTTTACCCCGATGTCTTTTCCCAACACTTCCAGGGTAATGTGCGAATGTGTTAGAGTGACCAAATGCGATGTGTGATCAACCTCCAGGGTAGACTGGAGAAGAACTTTGTCTCCAGCGGCCGCCATTGTCAGTTTTCGTCAGGTTTACACACTGAAATCTTTCGTGCTACTGCCATACAGTCGGAAGCGACCCATGGCAGCTATTCTTGAACGGAACGCTGGAATCACGCGGTTTACTTCATCGCTGTCTGACGGGTGCAAATCCCAGCAGAAGCGGGATGTAACCCAGACTATTATGTCAACATACACTCAACACTGCCAGAACAAAGCGCTCGCGTTGTCGAGTCGCAGATGATCATCCCAAGGGAGTGCACTCTGGTCACGCTAGTTTGGTTCTCGTTGTGCTTTCTAAAAATACTCTTTGCATAACCCGACCAAACGAGATCATAGCTTGAAAAAAAAATTTCATCGTCGCATGTTAAATCAATGTCAGTGGGATGCATGGAGGAGTACTGTGAGGGATACGCTGCAAGAGAGGTCTTGGAGTTGTAGCAGAGCGCGTTCGGTAGTTTGTTTAGTTTATTCATGGATCCAATACAGGATCCATGGTTTATTCTAGAACATAACAGGATGTTCGTGTTCCATAGGCCGGAGACGCGTTGTCGTCACTTCCGGAGTTATTTGTAGAAGCCACGTGCTTTCAGCCATGTTGGTAGGAGGCGAGCGCTGTCTGCTAAGTTGTACTTCCGGAGACGTGCAACCATGCCTACTTCTTGCTGCGTGAAGGATTGTTTTAACAACCAACAAAAAGGCAAATAAAGAGGAGTCAAACGCTCCTATAA
>JAWQFJ010019629.1:7500-42500 GCA_034096865.1 Theodoxus fluviatilis | reverse complement strand
TGTAAACAAGATATCGATTTCTATTGGATGTGCCATAAACTGGTGCTCCCCATAAACTTGGTTTTTTTGGCCTTCTCCTTTAAACACCAGAACACTGGAGGGACCCTGGTCCGCCCCCCCCCGCAGCCGAGGCAATCCGTGCATTTTTTTTTGTGGTTTGGGGTGTTTGCCGCGCCCAAAGCCTTTTTTTCCATTGGTGGTTTTTTTTTTTGAAGAGATGAGAGGGGGAAAAAGAGAAAGAGGAAGATAATGAGGGGGAGAGAAGAGCAAAGGAGAGAGAAAGGGGAGAGAGGAGAAGAAGGGAGAGAGAGAAGATTGGAGCGGAGGCAAGTAAGTTTGAACGGTAAAAAACGTGTGTGTTGTTTTTTTTTTGGGGGGTAACCCCTTTATACAGGTTTACATAGAATCCCAAATACACATTAAAAAACTTTGGTCCTGGCCCCAATTGAAATGGAAACCCGAGGTTTAAGGAAAAAGGGAAAAGAAAGGAAGGAAGAAAGGAAGGAAAGGAAGAAAGGAAAAGAAGGAAGGGAGGGAGGGGGCAGGAGGGGAAGGGAGGAAAGGGGAAGGGAGGGAGGGGAGGGTAAGGGGGAGGGGAGGGAAGGTGGGAGGGGAAGGGAGGGAGGGAGGGGGGAGGGAAGGGAAGGGGAAGGGGGAAAAAGTAAAAAGGAAACGAAACCCGAAAAAAACTAAAACTAACTTTTGAATGGCCCCCAAACGAAGCAAAAGTCCCGGAAGGTGGGAAAACCCCCAAGTCCCCAGCACTAATTTAAAAGTCCAATTTTCCCGCAGAAAAAGCAAAACCCTGAAACCCCCGTCCCCCCCCCCCCCCGTGGGAATGAACAAAAAAAAAAAGATCAATTTTTTTTAAAAAGCCGGCCTTTTTTTTTGAAAAGTGTTGTTGACCCCGAAAGCAAACGCTTTGCCCTTTTTTTTTTTTTTTTTTTGGGAAATCAGCAAGAAATCTTGAAAAAAATTTTTCCCGCCCGGACGAACCGATCAAAATGGTTTTAGAAAACAGTAAAAAACCAAACCCCATGGTTTTAAAATAATTTTTTTTTGGCCAAATGGAATATTAATTTTTTTTATATAACAACGAAGTTGTTTTAGCAGTTTTTTTTTTTTTCAAAACTGTTTAAAAACAAAAAAACAGCGGATCAAAAAAATTTACCCATGTTTTTTAGAACAGTTTTATTTTTTTTTTTTTGTACAAAAAATTTCAAATTTACTGGGGGTGCTACAAAAATTTTCTCACAAATCCCCAAACGCGAAAACATATTTTTATTTTTTTTTTTTTTAAAGCCACCGATGGTTTTTGTTTTTTTTGGAACGACAAAATTTAATATAGAACCAATGTAACTTGATAACCCGAAAATGAAAACTTTTAAACCGTTTTGGTTGAGAATAAGAAAGGGAGTTCCCTGAACAGTTTTGTAGATTATTTTAATCATGTACAGGTTACATGATGCATTACATAGAGTTCTTTCGGTATTTTTTTATTGCGACGGTTCATACTGTAATATATAAACATTGCAACATCGCGCGTTCGCTTCCATTTAATAAGTGCGTTTTGTCATTATGTCTGTTTGTTAGCAAATTTTTTGCCACGTATTTTCCACTTATATCAGAATACACAGGACAACTCATAATAAAGTGTTCTCGTTCTCGATATCGTTACAGAATGGACATCTTTTATTCTGATCCAGCTGTGCTCTGGGTCGTACATTGGGTTTTAACTCGTTATTACGAAGCCTGAAGCGTATAAAACAGTCTCAGAATTTTTTTTAATGTTGATGAAGTTAAGATAACTTTCGCACTGTAACGTGTTTTTAAATGATCGGTACAACGCAAATCTATCACTGCCGTTTATCAAGGCTGTCCACTTCTGTCGAAAACAGTCCTGTAGCCTTTGCTTCAGGGTTCGGATGAAACCTTTTACATTGTTAGTACCAGCATTTTTCCAAATATATCTGAGTCCGTACTGTGAAAAACATTTTCCCACCAATCTTAGTCATACTCTTCTGGTACTTTAATGTTCATCATCATGAGGTAAGCTTGTTTTGAAGTCTATTTTCGGGCATTCTGCATATCTTCAGCCAATACTTTATAGTTTTTATCAAAGCATTGATGTAGAGGGAATATTTTCCCAGTTCTCCATAACACATTGTATTAGAAGATTTTATGTCTAAACTGAGAAATCTTTTGCACGCAAAAAGATGTGCTTTTTCCACAGTTTGCTTTTGGGTTAGTCCCCATAAATCTGATCTGTACAAAACAGACGGTTGCACCTGGGCATCAAATATTTTTTTTAATACGGTTGTTTTATGATATGCACATTCCATATTGTCTTTAAAAGCTGTACAATCTTTTGTTTGGCTTTTGTCACTTGGCATTCCAGGGCAGCAGTGATGGACAATTTTGTTGTAAAAAGAAACCCCAAATACATGTAACTACTACCTCCAGTTTTGTATCCCCAATCATCCATTTTTCTCCCTGAGCAAGAAATCCTCCCCTTCTGAATATCATAACTTTTGTTTTTTGTTAATTCACAGTGAAGCCTAGATTTCCTGAAATCTTGTTCAGGTTGTCTAACTGGCTTGCATCAGAGAGAGATGTAGAGAGGCAGTAGAAGAAAATGTGAATAAACACTCCCATGAACACACACACAAGCATGCGCACATAGATGTGCGCGCACTCCTACGCACGCACGCACACACACGCACATGTGCGCACACACATACGCATGTGCGCGAACACGCAGGCATCCCCCCACACCCCCACAAGCTCTTACATGCAAACATGTACACGCAAAAAATCACACGCATAACAAACTCACATTCACACACACATACATGGGAAAATGGGGCAGCACACAGACGGACAAGGCGACACACATAGACAACGCACGCACAAACACACATGCTTGCACGCACACACGCACACATGCGCGCGCACACACACACACACACACACTCACGCACACACATACACACACACACTCACGCACACACACACACACACACACACACACACACACACACACACACATGCACATACATATATACACGCATACACACACATACACACACACAAATACACACACACACACGCAAGCACACACACACACACGTGCACAAGCACGTGCGTCATACTCTGATATGCACACGGGCAGCCAAATGTGCACACTGCAGTGGGAAACACAGACACGGAAAGACCCTTCTAGGGACAGGGAGACAAAGAAGCCGACTAGACGACCAGACAGGAGCAAGCTGATGTCACCCATAGATTTCCCGGCAGTTATCGAATGGCCACAAAGCAAGCACTGGGGACAGGGTCCTCACACAACACCGGACCAGAAGCACCATGCAAATGCGCCATGAATAAACACGCATGCGCAGACAGAGACGTCCGAAAGGGGGCGCAACTCTCGCGGGCCCTCGTCAGGAAGCCCCGCCATTTTCGCTCTCGTGAGGGACAGGTCCTGACACGGCGGCGTCAAATATCAGAGGATGGAAGACAGTTCCGTGGGGGCTGGTTTGGCAAGCGTCATTGTTGCACCCACAGCCCCCAGTCCCCCAACCCCCCAGCCCCCCAGCCCACACGCACATGCTGACATTCTCCCCCAGTGTCGCAAGCAGACGCGCTGTGCGCGTAGGAATCGGTTTATACACTAGCGTCAATTGGCTGCCGCCTGTAAATAGCTTGTAATCAGTTTTATCGGGAATGGCAGAATGTCTGGCTGGCTGTGAATTAGTATTGTCACTGAGAAAGAATTTTGGGTGGAAAAACTGGTAAGAGCCGTGTTCCTGTCCCTGAAGATAAGGAGACTACTTTTAAGACTGGAAATAGCTAAGGTGCAATGGCACGGAAACTTTTGTCTAGTGCACTGAATGCTTCAGTGGTTTCAATCAGGTCACTTCTCACTAGGATTTTTTTTTTGGCAATAGCTGCACCCCGATGTATGAGGTTTCAGGCAGGTTTATTGATGTTACAAAATGCCTCTGATGGTTTCGTCAGTTGGGTGATGGGCCAAATTTTCAGGATGACTTTGGCGTGATGTGTGTTCGTTGGCCGAGGAGCAGGGATTGGGGTGGGCGGAGATGCATCAATGACAGCGGCGTTTAAAATCTCATTGTGACATCGTGAAAATCAATAAGCGTTAACAACAACGGGTCACGCACAGCAAAATTCGACTGTGGAGCCAGGAACCTGTAAAATCCATTGTCGACAGTGGTGCCTCCAAGCTGTGTACCAGGGAGTGGTAAAAAACAGCGACAAATCAGTTGTCTTCCGGAGGCGAGGCATCACCGCGCCAGTTCCAGCACCTCTGCAAGTGCATCCTGTGCGCTAGAGAACAGTACACAGCTAGAGCCGCCATATGCCTCCCTCGTCTGCTGGAAACACTGGCTTCCACACCAGCAACAGCCAGGAGTGGCCAAACGGCCTAGGAAGCTGGGAGAAAGAAGTATCGGGGCGACAGTCACCCAGGACAAAACTCACATCTTACTCATTCGAGCTTCGTCTCCTCTCATCGCTAGTTCAGACATTCACTTTCCTAAACAAGCAAATATACTTTGCGCTGTCTTAAGAAAGAAGCAGTTTGTTCCGGTAGCACATGTCGTTCAGACTTTGAGTACGTAACTCTTGCATGGAGAATGACTGATCTCGGAATTCACTGTTCTTCTTCTTCAACTTCTTTCCCACACTGCCTGCCTCGATGGTAGTGGCCCTGAAGCTACTATCCGAGACAACGTGCACTCTATGGAGTTTCTGTGAGGTGGGCACCATCGCATCTTCAGCGTCTCACTCCTTGATGACCGGGGTCCTGCATGTGGCGGGAGAGCCCAGAAACATTTTCTGTTTGCCTCGAGATGACAGTCCATTTACTCGCCTGTGGTGAACTAGAACTGAAGGCGTTGACTAAACCTCCTTGTTGGACGAGGATAAATTTATACAGTACACGCTCACAGCCGATCAATGACTACGTCACTGACTGGGCCCCTGGCTTCTGGACCTTCGGGGCGCATACTTGCAGCTCAGCCAGGGACGCCTCACACTTGTGACTCCCGACCGTCTGAAAAGGCCTTCTCACTACACGGTACACCAGTTACAGCATGTACTCGTACATTCTTGCATTCAAGATGAAAATAAAGCAATCAATACTTGCTCCCTTTCTCTCCTTACTGACAGCCGCGAACACTAATAAGTCAGGAAGAAATCCCTGCTTTATTTCTGGTGCTGCAAACAGCCCCACACAATCTCAACCTTTTTGTCAGCTCTAAATCATCGTCGGACACAATTTACGTTGTCATAACCCGCCTTTCGAACGTCGCTACTTTTTCGTCCGTTGTATCGACACCAGGTGCTTTTTTCGCTGCGGATCAAAATGACGAGCGATCGGAGCTGTGCGGTGGAGCGGAGAGAGGAAATGGGGGCAGAAGAAAGTCTACAGCTTCAACTGGCCGTAACTAAAGTCCGAGCTTGCATGGGCCCACGTGACGTCATCTCGCCGTACGGCTGACCGAAAGGTCGTAAAAGAACGCAGCCATGAAGCAGAATAATCAAGCCCGACTTTCGGAGAAGCTGTTACGGCACCGGCCTCTTCAACCATGTCCACCGCGCAGGGACCCAGGAATAGAGGGCGGCTCAAGCGGGAGGCTGCAGTGTCGATGCATAATACACGAGGGTGCTTGCACTTTCCAAGTCTGCTGCCCTCTCCTCTCTTCCACATCGGTGTAAATATCAGAAATAAACGGGATGAAAAGTTTCATTGCGTCACTTGGCGTGACAAGCTGAGCCGCAGCGCGGGAGAGCAGAGTGACAGTGCGTCCCTGCAAGACAGCGCTGGTAGGAAAGTTTCCTTGGACATTGCCGTCAGTGATAGCAACTTGCTGGCAATCCCCTGAGATTGCATTCCATTCTCGCGTTAAAGTTCACATCAATAAAAACTGAAAAGCACCTTTCTACGGATTTTTCATCGTCTTGATGGCTTATGACCTAATCAAAAAAAGGTTACGTTTCAATATTGCGACAGGATTGTTTCTTGTGGTCGCAGTGGCCAATTTTTTGTACAGACACTAAAAATGCGAATAAAGTTTCCCGTCCAGTGTGAGAATGTCGTCTTCATAGCTTTGCGATCCAGCCAGTCATTGCAGTTCATTTAGAACAGTAGGGGTGAAGGGTTTCTTAGAGCTTTTCATACTGTTATCAGCCTGTTTCAACGCCTTGCTGTCATTGACTACGGCAACACCAGAATCTGCAGGTCATGACGTCAGCCAGGGTAGCCTGGGATCGACTGGGTTGCCATCCGTCTGGTACATGATCCATAGCAAACCCATTTTTATCCGGCACTGAGCCCCACCAACCAGTCACGTGACCAAAAAAAAAATTGTCGACACAAAGGGAGGTAACCCCCTGGGCGAGACGTGGCCCGACTCTGGCCAAGCAGCCGTGTGCATTCACCTGCGCAATTTTGCGCGGAGATCAATTTCACGCGAGCAATTTCCTCCCCACGATGCATTTATTGTCGGCGGACTCCGTAACCCCGAGCTATCGCAGGAGCACGACGGAAACGCGCGCTCTAAAATCTGGTCTACCGGGACGAGCCAATTTGGGCGAATTAGGGGCGCCAGGCCGGGGCGGGTTGGCGGGAAACACGAGACGGCCCCGACCTTCTGACGGAAGTTCCAGGTGCGTTCGGACTCTGGCCATCGACAGAGACAGTGTCTAGCGGACGTCCAGGGTTCCTCCTCGATGATGAGTTCGGTTCTGATTTCTCGCTATTTTACCCGTTCGCTTCCTTGATAGCGTGTAATAGTGTGCACCAATTAGATTGCTTGGTAACGTGGAATGGTGTCCACCAACTGGCATGTTTCATGCTTGGAATAGTGTCCAATAGTTGGTTTGTTTGGCATGGAATAGTCTCCAATAGTTGGCTTTTTTCAGGGAAATGTATTTATGAATTGGCTTGGTTCATATATGGAAGTGTTCGCCAGTTGACTTGTTTCATGCTTGGAATAGTGTCCTATAACTAGCTAGTTTTATTGCGTGGAATAGTGTCCACCATTTGGCTTGCTTCATGTTTGGAATAGTGTCCTATAACTAGCTATTTTGCGTGGAATAATGTCCAATAGTTGGCTTTTTTATCTCCAGGGGATGGTGTTTATCGATTAGCTTGTTTCATATATGGAAGTGTCCACCAGTTGAGTTGTTACATGCAAGGAATATTGCCACTCAGTTGGCTTGAATCTTGTATAGAGCAATGTCCACCACAGGGCCAGCGGTCTTGCAAGCTTGTCCAAGCCTTGCCATCCTAACTGGCTTGCATTGTTGCGGAGCCCCACGATAATGGACATCTACCTTTGTGCGAGCATCCCTACTGACTCTTGCCACTTATATCAAGTGCTACACTTGTGGCGAACAGGGGTGAGAGTTCCCAATCGCTTTTCAAGTACTCGTGTGCATCTGACAGGAAGGGCCATTGCAGCGCCCAGTCAGACGCCGCACCTGTACGTCATGGTGGCAAAGCCACTGCAAAGTTATCACTGTCCATCAGGGAGAAAAAGGGGATCGTATCTGGTGCTGCAGCCAAACGTTTCACCGCACACACATCCTTTGGACGGTCTGACGGACACTTTTTCCTCCCCGCCATTCCGCCACGCGACTCTGCATACAGCCCCCCCCCCCCCCCCCCCCCTCCCCCCCTCTCCCCCCCCCCCCCCCCTCCCCTCTCGTCAGTGCTGGCTTGCATGCCTTCCGCTCATCTCATGCCAAAAATGACGGCCATGCTGCAGTCAGAAGCTGCCAGGGCGCCAGCGGGAAGCAAATATTTCGGTCAGCGAATGTACATGCATGGATTTTGCTTCTAGTGACGAGTCACTAATTACGTCTGCACGCAATGGGAATGTTACAATGACGTAGCAGTCAACAACACAAGTTCACAGAGAGGTGAGAAGATCATCATCACGGTTTATGTGGTGGCGTTGGCATAACACTGAAATATTCATATCGAGTCCCAAGAATCACTTTCCTCTCCCTCGATTAACATAACCCATCATGATTCCCAAATTTTCGGCTTGGTCACAACAGGTTGGCATCAACTGAGGCACACTTTATTACGCGAAGTGAACTTCAACACAGATCAGTGACACAACATTAAACTTTGCACGAGCGAGTAAACACGTGCACGTATACTTAAATACTCTTCAACATAAAACACACGTACACGACCAAACTCTCTCTCTCTTTCTCCCTCTCTCTCACTCTTTCACACACACACACACACACACACACACACACACACACACACTCGCACACACACGCAGACAATCACACACGCAGACACGCACACACACGCACGTACGCACACACACACACACACACGCACGCACGCACACACACATGCACACACACAAGCGCGCGCACACACACACGCGCACACACACACACAAGCGCGCGTGCATACACACACACGCACGCACGCACACACGCACGCACGCACACACGCACGCACATACACACACAAGCGCGTGCACACACACACACTCACGCATGCGCACACGCACGCATACACACACACACACGCACGCACACGCACGCACACGCACGCACGCGCAGACAACACATGCACACACGGACAGACAGACTCGGACACAGAACTCCAAACAGATGCAAGAAAGACACAGTGAGAGACCAGACTTCTACAAGCCCAAGCCTCAAGGTCTCCAGAGGTTTCCCCACACAACATGGTCTACCTGAAGCGCTTGATCCATGATGGGATCCTGAACGAAACCGAACGCTGCAGCCGCGGGGTGTCCATGGCGGTGGAGTTGGCGGTTGGACTTGCGAGGTCAGACGGCTGCCGATTGAGGCCGGCCTCCCTACAGAGCCAGACAAATGCAGATGAATGAAGTCCTTGCCCCTTGGGTAACAGTGGCCAGTACGCCTCCAACGAGACGTGAATGTTTGATGCCGGCCTGCCTTCACCCTTCCACCTGGCGCTGAGAGCGAAGAAAACCCGCCTGAGCTCCCCCAGCCTGTTTGTCCCCCATGCAGCCCGGCTGAGCTAATGCCATTAATAAGGCAGACGGTCCTAAGGCACCATCCCAAAGACGGCCGTAATCGAGTGCGATAGAAGAGCTGCATTGCGTGTGTTGCGAACGTTTTGTGGCGGTTCCTCGCACTCTGAGACGTAGCAGACTGTCGGTTGATACCATAAAACAACTCGCGACGGTGCAGGCTTGATACAAATACCACCGTGGAACACGAAACATCATAAGTATGGAAAATTCCTTGAGTAGATATCGGATTTACCCATGAATACTCTGTGATGTCCCCGTGTTCTCACATTATTCAGTCTAATACGCAGCCCCTGCAGTTCACACTGACAGTCGCATGCAAGCACATGGAGGCAGAGGCACTGCGGCATCTCAAACGGTCAGTTAGCAACCCTTGACCTCCACCAATCACATTGCTCGACTTTGGAGTCTGTGCACTTGCGGCGGTTAGAGGACAATGAACGTTGGCGGAGACCTTCAGCACCCCAGCTAGGGATGTGGACTGTGAATGAAAGGAATGTGGACTGTGGGTGAAAGGAATGGACTGCTATGAAGGCCGTGGACTGCTAAAGACGGCCGTGGACTGCTAAAGAAGGCCGTGGACTGTTGATGGAGGGCTTTTGGAGCCAAAAAGATGAGCATCATATGGAATGTCTTTCGCAGATGGCCAGCGAATTCGAGAAATATCGTTCAAATTGTTCACTGCATAAAAGCTGCGAGCGGTCAAGTCGTGAAATGGGGTGGGGAGAGAGTTCGGAAGGGGGGGGGGGGACAGATGTCGAAACGAAAGGAAGGGAGTGGAGGAAGGGGGGGGGGGGGGGGCAGATGGGAGAACGAAAGGAAGGTAGTGGTGGAAGGGGAGGAAAGGAGGCCACAATATATTCAGACGCATCCACACACAGCACATCCTACACATGCAACTACATGTACATAGATGCCCACACATCTGAACGCGCGCGCGCGGGCATGCACGTACGCACGCACACACATGCACACATAGATACGCTACTTCACACACTTACACACATAGATACGCTACTACACACACATACGCACATAAATACGCTCCTATACACACATACACACTCATGCACATGCACAGATGCACGTATGCATAATCAGCCTTTTTACGCCCGATGGAGACAATGGCGAATGCAGTTGGCTCAGGATTTTTTCCCCAACAAAAAATGTTTGTCGCCTCTCAGCCATTCGTGTGGGCTATTAGTTTAATTTTGTTCCGTTCATGTGATTCAACACGACAGGAGGCGTTTATACATAATTTCCAAACAACCGTGTTTTCTTCATTAAATTCTTGGGGAAAATCTCCAGATTTAGCACAAGCATTCAGTACGTTACGTCTGTTGTAAAGTCGTTCCATATTTCAGAGTTCAAAGACATGTGGAACAACGATCTTCCCTTCGTATGTAGACGTATCATTCCTTGTAGCTGCATGAAAGTGGCACATGAAATCAATTTTCGCCGCAAACCCTACAATTTAAGTTATCGTTTGGAAATTGTACTTGTATCTGTTTGTTCCCGCGCAATGTCCGTAACGGTGCACCTTTGTGTGGCCTCGACTTGCGTGTTGTGTGACCCTCATCTAACGACCTTGACACGGCCAGGGTCAAGGATGTCCGTCAAGGACAACTGTTGCTGACGCCTTTCCCGCACTCTTACGTCACTGCAGACATCTGGCGGGTGCAGGTCCTGGGAACACGGCAGCTGTCATCCATCGAGCTCTTCCGGCCCTGAATCAATCCTATCTCTGCCAGCATCGACCCCGAGTCTCTCCTTTTACGAGATTATCTGCAGACGATCGTCATCCCAGGAGTGCTAGCATGTCCGACTCTAACACTTCCCTCCACGCCGGCCTTTGAAGAGCAGAGCAAGATGTATGGGTGCCTCTCCACTCTGACCACCAATCACTACGCTGTGGCGCAACGAGAAAGGATAATGTGTTGCTGAATGTAAGGGCTGCCTCTCCAGACATACACTCATGCTGCCCGTCTCAGGCGCTCACTGTTCAGCAGTTCCTGTCTGCACCGTCTGTGTTCCCAAAGGAGCTCTGAAGCTCAGAGAACAGCTCGAAGCTCAGCTGCACCGTCTATGTTCCCAAAGGAGCTCTGAAGCTCAGAGAACAGCTCGAAGCTCAGCTGCACCGTCTGTGTTCCCAAAGGAGCTCTGAAGCTCAGAGAACAGCTTGAAGCTCAGCTGCACCGTCTGTGTTCCCAAAGGAGCTCTGAAGCTCAGAGAACAGCTTGAAGCTCAGCTGCACCGTCTGTGTTCCCAAAGGAGCTCTGAAGCTCAGAGAGCAGCTCAAAGCTCAGCTGCACCGTCTGTGTTCCCAAAGGAGCTCTGAAGCTCAGAGAACAGCTCTGAAGCTCAGAGAACAGCTCTGAAGCTCAGAGAACAGCTCTGAAGCTCAGAGAACAGCTCCAAGCTCAGCTGCACCGTCTGTGTTCCCAAAGGAGCTCTGAAGCTCAGAGACCAGCTCGAAGCTCAGCTACGCCGCCTGTGTTCCCAAAGGAGCTTTGAAGCTCAGAGAACAGCTTGAAGCTCAGCTGCACCGTCTGTGTTCCCAAAGGAGCTCTGAAGCTCAGAGAACAGCTCTGAAGCTCAGAGAACAGCTCGAAGCTCAGCTGCACCGTCTGTGTTCCCAAAGGAGCTCTGAAGCTCAGAGAACAGCTCTGAAGCTCAGAGAACAGCTCTGAAGCTCAGAGAACAGCTCTGAAGCTCAGAGAACAGCTCGAAGCTCAGCTGCACCGTCTGTGTTCCCAAAGGAGCTCTGAAGCTCAGAGAACAGCTCTGAAGCTCAGAGAACAGCTCTGAAGCTCAGAGAACAGCTCTGAAGCTCAGAGAACACCTCTGAAGCTCAGCTGCACCGTCTGTGTTCCCAAAGGAGCTCTGAAGCTCAGAGAACAGCTCGAAGCTCAGCTGCACCGTCTGTGTTCCCAAAGGAGCTCTGAAGCTCAGAGAACAGCTCGAAGCTCAGCTGCACCGCAGTCTTCGCAGTGTTAAAAAAACAGCTCAACAAAACCTACTCTGATTTCGTCATCGTAGATACGCAGAAGTAAAACCGGTCACTGGGCGCTGCACAGCAGCCACCGGGGATGAAATTCTCCCGAGAGAAATTCCTCTTAAAAGGACAAACATAAGGATTGTCGTTGTCATTGTCATGTGTTCGACTTTTGTTTGTTTGTCTGTTTTTGTTTTGTTTTTAAATCCTTTGTTATTCCTGTGGACAGACACTTGGTGGGCTTTATAATGGCTGTCTAAAAATAGTTGCTTTGTTGCTGCACTGCAGAGTGCTTGCATTAAGCCGCAGAGCCCGGGGACGCCGAAGACGGGGATGCAAGGAACGTATCAAAGAAACTTTAAACACTGTGACGTTTCTGCCAAGGGAGGGTGTGCCGTGCACAGGTGAGATAAGCATTCCCTTCTCCAACGAACCAAGAGCAGCGCCAGAAATGAAAAACAAAACAGAAGAGCTCCGACGTCCTCACAGCCGTGTTCTGACTGGGCGTAGTATACGAAGTGAACGGAGGCCGAAGTGGACTAGAGGATACTGGTAGTAGTATCATGTAGCTCAATGTACGGCCTAGACTTTCCTCGACTCCCAAGCGAAAGAGCGATCTTGTATGACCAATCAGGACGCAGTTTTGGCCTACTCCGTCGCAGTTTACATCGGACTTGGAAGAACGCCATCACCGAAGTCTAATTTGAACTTCAGGTACTTGGCAAAGCTCCTGAATCACTTACACGAAGTTGAAACTTCGGCATAATAACCCGAACCATGGATCCTGTATAGATGGATGGCTGGCTCACTCAGCCTGCACGCGCTGTGTCATATAAGAAGTTCGCCGATGGCCTCGTTTTCAATCTAGTTCTGGTTGCACTTCCGGTTACTCCGCTTACTATTAACGCCGCTGGAGAGGGAATTCTCATGGTAAGTAAAACAGATAATTGTTCAAACAGTGATGATTTATTCCATCAGTTGAAACTGTAAGTACATTTGCAGGCATCCCAGCACACACTTTGCAGTAAAAAATGGTATTCATTCCACTTTTGATGGAAAACAAAGTACTTTGGTCAGGCTGTTCGGGCTGCTTGCCCGCTTCCCTGCCTCGCCAGCCCGATTCTGCTTGGAGGTGAGCGCGAGAAGTACAGAGTCTGTGTGTAGTGTGTGCGTCGTCTGTGTGTAAATGTTCGTGTAGATGTTGTGTGAATGTCTGCTGTCATTTCGATCTCGACGTTGGCGTGAGGGTGGAAGGCAGAGGAGGGGAGGGGACGAAAGTGGGCGATCGCCGTTTAAGTGGCTCGAGATCGCGCGTGCCTATTTGTGTGAGTGAAAGCGTGTGTGAGGGAATGCAGTAGGGATGGCATGGCCGTGGCTGATGATTTCATTGCGTCTGATTGTGTTCCTCGTTCCCCGACCTTTCATTCCACTTTTGACGGAAAACAAAGCACTTTGGTCAGGCTATCTAGTTCGTCTGCTACGCCACTGTCAAGCGAATTCCTGGTGTCGCTGAGGTCCGCGAGTCAGCTATAAATAGAAGTGCGCGAAGAATGTACGCTGTTCTGTCCAAGATGAGGTGAAGATTTGTTTTGATTTCAAAGATAAAAGACGTCTAACACACCCACATCCCACTGAAACAAATTATAATGAAAGAAACGTACCTCGTTTGATGCAAGCATCGTCAAAGTGTCGACTGCAGATCTTGGCCATGTCTGGGTTGAATGCTTAGTCCACTCGATCAATTTTAGCAATGATGGCTGATCTCCATTTGTCTATCGCTTCACTGACAACTTTTCTTGGAATTCCAACAAAAGAAAGTCCCCTGCATGCCACTGATGATACCTTACAATCAACAACACAACACTTGTGTCCATCTGAAGTACTGTGCGCCCTCCTTGATATTGGTTTACGAACCACGGCAGCTCTTGTATCACTGACATTAATGTCACTCATTTCGCAACACACTGTGGTTGGCTAGGCGTTTCAGAAATGGATGACAACAAAACTAAACACAGGGTTACACACTAGACACATTTTTGCCACCGACTTATGCGGAGAAAAAATTAAGATGGCTAAAACCAAGACACAAAAATCGTGATTTTCGCCAGGTGTTTACCTAACAAAGGCATCGGCCTTTGAAAGCGGAGCAACCGGAAGTGCGACCAGAACTATATTGAAAACGAGGCTATCGGCGAACTTATTTCTGTACACGCCACAGCCAGCCGTCCATATGATGTAGTGTCCATGCCCGAACACACCTTAAGGCAGCTGTTTGCGAGGTTCTGTGGCCGTGTTGATAGCGCGCCTGACCCTCAGTTGCTTGCGTCCAGTGGGTAGGGCGTTCGAAGCTGCGTGGACCCCGAATCTGCACCCTTCAGCAAGGTGCTTGATTCACATTGTTTTTCTCTACCCATGGGTAAACCCGGGTACCTGTGGAAATTGAGCAGGATAACTATGAAAAAATATGGGTGCTTTTGTCCGTAGCTTGCATCCATGCACCCTGTGGAGTTGCGATGATTTGGAATAACAGTCAGAGTGGCCTGATGACCGGCTGGTAATGCCTGCGGTTTGAACACCCAGTATTTTTGTGAAAAGTGGCAATACAAAAATCAGCACCTTAACATTTACCTCTTCTGAAAGGCTGCTTTGTCCCGGAGTGTGTGCCTTCGGGATGAACGTCACCTGTCTCTCATGTCTTGTCAGCGACAATGGCACAATATTAGCATCGAGCTCGGCAATCAAAAGACACCGGCATCTCGTCGTTTTGTTATCTCTTGGAGTGCTACTGAGGTCGTCTTCTGCAGCGAATATGTCACACTTGCTCTGTTGTCTTGGAGTGCTACTGAGGTCGTCTTCTGCAGCGAATATGTCACACTTGCTCTGTTGTCTTGGAGTGCTACTGAGGTCGTCTTCTGCAGCGAATATGTCACACTTGCTCTGTTGTCTTGGAGTGCTACTGAGGTCGTCTTCTGCAGCGAATATGTCACACTTGCTCTGTTGTCTCGGAGTGCTACTGAGGTCGTCTTCTGCAGCGAATATGTCGCACTTGCTCTGTTGTCTTGGAGTGCTACTGAGGTCGTCTTCTGCAGCGAATATGTCACACTTGCTCTGTTGTCTTGGAGTGCTACTGAGGTCGTCTTCTGCAGCGAATATGTCACACTTGCTCTGTTGTCTTGGAGTGCTACTGAGGTCGTCTTCTGCAGCGAATATGTCGCACTTGCTCTGTTGTCTTGGAGTGCTACTGAGGTCGTCTTCTGCAGCGAATATGTCACACTTGCTCTGTTGTCTTGGAGTGCTACTGAGGTCGTCTTCTGCAGCGAATATGTCACACTTGCTCTGTTGTCTTGGAGTGCTACTGAGGTCGTCTTCTGCAGCGAATATGTCACACTTGCTCTGTTGTCTTGGAGTGCTACTGAGGTCGTCTTCTGCAGCGAATATGTCACACTTGCTCTGTTGTCTTGGAGTGCTACTGAGGTCGTATTCTGCAGCGAATATGTCACACTTGCTCTGTTGTCTTGGAGTGCTACTGAGGTCGTCTTCTGCAGCGAATATGTCACACTTGCTCTGTTGTTACCTCTGCCAAAGAGATAAGGAGACTCGCGGTTCCTTAGTTAGTTATTCGGCAAAATAACTGTAAAAGTTCGAAAAGGATTCTTATTATATTCAGTGGATTGTCAGGGTTTTACCCAAGAAACGACTCATTAAATTTTGGAGGTCATCTGTTATCTAGTTTTGGAATTACAATCCAAAAGAGAAAGTTTATCTCAAACCAAGTTTGATGACGTCAAACTATTGATAACATCGGCGTATGTGTTCCACTCTCGAAGACCTCTAGCAGGCGCTAAAATGTACTAAATTACACAGGTCATGGAGGAGAAAGTGTAACGTCTTTGGTGGAGATTTGCGCTCTCAAAAAGAATGTTACAATGAGTCTTTTCAACTCTAACTCCTGTTCAGTGATTTGAGTGGATTCCTTTGGCCAGGGTCGACTGCGTGTTAAATCAACGTTTCTTTACCTACGCGGTTGGAATCACTCTACCACTTACCGCACACGTTATTGTCGGTCGTAACACGTGCAGTTCCATTTCCACCGTATGAACGACACATATAATTATTTAAAACAATGCACCATCGTCACCCCAGCAATCTTGCAGTCTGACCCCAAAATAACGACGCTCCCTGGAACTGCTTTGTTCACCATACTTCTTCGTTGCTCGCATTCCTTTCACTAGCGTTTTCTCTCCACCTTGTCTTCGCTCACTCAATCCCCCTTTCATTCTTGCACTCGCTATTCTGGACTTGCACCCGCCAGAAACGTTGGTCGTGCCAGGCACCATAAGAACAAAGACAAATTGACTGACTTTCCCCCTCAGATTGGGAACCTCCCTGCCTGCCTGCCTGCCTGCCTCCCTGCCTCTACAGAAATCTGCCCCTGCAAAGACCCTTCACCTTTCGATAGACTGTCAGTCTGATGAGGGCTGGCTCGACTGATACGAAACGCAATCGCCTTTTGAAAACTGTAAATCCGGAGAGCAAAGGGACTGGAGATGAGCAGACGGCGATGGCCACCCAGGAAGAGACATTGGGGTGAATCGACCCCAACAAGGGTTGCCTGACAATCTTACTCTGGGTGGATACTCTTGCCCTGGGGTCAAGTGCTGGACAAACAAGACGTACGGGCGGAAGGCTGGGGTGGGACATGGAGAGAGAGAGGGGGGGTGCACAGACAGGCAGACAGACAGACACACAGACAGACACACAGACAGACAGACACAGACAGAAACACAGACACACAGACAGACACCCAGACAGACACTCAGACAGACACACAGACACACACGGATAGACAGACACACTCGGAAGGACAGACAGACAAGCAGATAGACAGACAGGCACATACAGACACAGAGGCACCGAGGCTAAAATAAATAGAGGTTGTGTAGGAAGCTGGGTTTGACTCAGTTGGAGGGATGGAGCTGAGAGGGGGGGGGGGGGGGGTGCGGAGGGGGGCGGGAATGTAGTTTAAGGGGGGAAGATGACGTGATAATTCAAGCTCAGAAGTTTTGTTTAGGGGGGTTGGGATGTAAGAGTAGTCACCAATACGCACCACCTCCCCTTATAAAAGCACTTTTCAAAAGATGGATATAAGAATTTCGATCGAACGTCAAGAGCATACAGACATAAGCAATATTTGTCTTGCATGTCATTGTAATGAAGCACGCAACACACGGCAATAAACCTATCGACAAAAAAGAACTTCCTACTAAAACTTTCTCCATTTATTCATTACGTGTCTCGAAACCATTCTATTGAGACTCCTTGGCCGGGCAATCCTATGAAAACAGCTCAAAGAAAACCAACACAACAGAAGGGGAACATATGTTTTCTGCAAAACCAAACATCTTCGACATGATGAAGCCTGGTAACCTTTTTCTTTTCAAACGTTGATTAAAGCAACACAGGGATTATGGGAAACCTTTCCCTATATGCAAATGTTGAAGGGGAGATGGGGGGGGGCGAGGGGGGGGGGGGGTAGGCGGAGTCTTTGCGATTCCAAAGATCATGCAAGTGAAGGCCAAGGACACACCAAATGAAAGGCTGCCATACAAGGGTGGAGATGCAAGCGGTCGATGAAAGACGGAAACCAGAAGTTCGAGACTGGGTGTAAAAGAAATTAGCTTTCTATGACAAGACGGAAAATCGGTATTCGCACTCAGCGCGTATTCGCCATGCCCCCCAGATGTCCTGGTGGCTGGTGTGATGCGTAAATCGCGGCCAATCAGCAGCTCTGGAAATGTGACCGTTCAATGTGTTAAGCTGCCTCTTCACACGTTCAGACAATTCCACGTCCTTTGCGGCTCAGGAACAGCGAGTGAACTCCATGAGCTGCATCGCTATGAGATGTAGATGTTGATACACAAGTTCAGCAAGTATTAGACACCTCTCGCATCTAGCGTTAACTTTAAAAAGAGCCGTAGAAACTAAGACAGCTGTTCAAAGAGGTATTTACTGAGTCAGACTTTTCATTCAACACCTCATATCAGGAGCTCAGCGTCCTTTGATTATGGCAAAGAAGACAATCCACGCTGATCTACTGCAGTCTTCATTTTCAGTGTAGCCCAAACGTGTGGGAGCCCACCCAGGGCAACTGGACAAACAGTCTTCAATATTTCTTGCAGATCCTTGGCTTTCTGGCTGTGTACCCCCTGTGTACCCCCTGTGTACCCCATGTGTACCCCCTGTGGATCGAGGGGAAGATTAGACCCACCACGTCTACACAATTCTTAAAAGTTGAATGACTTGAAAAATGCAGTAGTGACGTGCTTAACTTCGATCCCACATCTATGTGTTTGTGTTGTCAATGGCCTTACATAGCCTGAAATCTGATAGGCCGTAATGTCTCATCCATCTTTCCATCTCTTCATCCATCCATCCATCCATCCATCCATCCATCCATCCATCCATCCATCCATCCTTTCATCCATCTATCCATCTGTTCATCCATTCATCCATCCATTCATCCATCCATTCGTCCATCCATCCATCTATCCATCTGTTCATCCATTCATCCAAGCATGCATCCATCCTTTCATCCATCTATCTATATGTTCATCCATTCATCCATCCATCCATCCATCCATCCATCCATTCATCCATCCATCCATCCATCAATCCATCCATCCATCCATCCATCCATCCATCCATCCTTTCATCCATCTATCCATCTGTTCATCCATTCGTCCATCCATTCATTCATCCATTCGTCCATCCATCCATCTATCCATCTGTTCATCCATTCATCCAAGCATGCATCCATCCTTTCATCCATCTATCTATATGTTCATCCATCCATCCATTCAACCAGCCAGCCAGCCAGCCAGCCAATCCTTTCATCATTCATCCAACACCATGATAGTAGATATGTCAGATCACGACTGTTACCAACCAAACATGGAAGAAACCTGCAAATGGGGCTATGGTCTCATGCGGTCGTTGTGGATCCAATTAAAGTAATAACAGCCATGTAAAAATCAAAGAATAAGAATGTAAGAGAAACGCAATACTCAAATATCAGCCTCTTCTCTTCCAAACCACTCAATCCAAGCCAACTCCAAGTCTGAAAACAAAATGCCCATTGGACGACCAAATTCCTTGTTAATATACCTTAAACAAAGTAGAATTTTCGGTCGTTTGAAAATTCCAAAATAAACAGTCAGGCTAAATTCCAAGACAATGCGCTTTAAATGCTGTCTCATACCCTGATGAACTCATCTCGGTTTTAAAATGGCTTTGCTCTATCGAAAGATTAAGAACTGTGCTATGCAATGCGTGTTTTGTGTCCGATTCCAGTGTTCTATTCCCACGAAACAAGTCTCTGAGAAAGAGTAACAAAACTATGATTGATTCACATAGAATTAACACTAACAAAACAAAACAATATTAAGATATTCAACGAGTGCAAATGACCACATAACGAAACAACGATTTAACTACTCAAAATACACAACTCCAGCTCAACAAACAAAATCAAAACAACTGTACAGCGAATAGCAAGCACTGATGAAGCCCTTTTAATTGGCAGGTAAGCGGACGGTCAAGCAGATGAACGAACGTGTAGAAAGTTGAACCAAAACACAACGTTCATCTTCAGCAGACTGGTGAACAAAGAGCAATGAAAACTTCGTAAAAGACAGTTAAGTCAATGCTTTTGATCACCAGCAGCTATGAGCTCCAAAAGTGTCTACTTAAAATCTTCTGCTCCAGTTTGGATCACTCGGTCATGTGACCTGCCCTGACTAATCTCAGTGGCGTGGAGAGGGAGAGGGAGAAAGGTAACGGGGTCAAAACATGCTCTCCGTGCAAAACACAAAAACATCAAATAACGCATGAGAAGTTCACTCTTGCTTGAGCGGTGGTACCTACTCAGGGCTTCAGGAGCCCCACTCAGAGGAGCTGACCCGGATGTTGCGTCATGCCGGTGGATGGCGATGCCTTGGAGCCACTCAGAGATAGGCGTTTTTTCATCGCTAATGCGCCACACCCACCTCCATTAGGACGATACTTTGGAAGTGGAGTCTCTCCATCCGGGCTCTGCAGACGGAATATGCCCGTTTTTTGCCTCCCTCTTTTCCCGCGGTATGATGGAGGAGATCGTACGCGCCTTCAGTAGGCTTTGAAGCTAGTGTGACCCATGAGACAAAAATGTCAACACGGACATAGTCTGTCCGTAAATGTCATAGACCCAGACTGGGTCGGAAGGGCTGGCGATATCGAGGTCCCCTCGCACTGTAAAATGACCAGGTGCTCCTCCGAGCAAAGAGCGCGCGAGTCGTGTCGTGGCGGGAATTCCCAAGGGCAGTGCCGCCACTTCAGTGCTGGCTGAGTGGGGATCGTCACAGACAGTGTCCTCCCCAAGGGAAGGCTCCGTGCTTCATCAAAGTGGACGTCCTTCACGCGGAGAGTACCCTTACGCCTGCTCAGACGCGGGGAATCCTCGTTGCCGTTGTGCCAATGGTCTCGTCAACCTGTCTTGGTCCAGGTGGAGCGACTCGTTACGAGATAAAGATAACGGAAAATAGACAGAAAGAGGGAGATAGTGAAGAACAGACAGGCAGACAGACAGGTGAAAGGCCTTTGGACAGACACGACAGCCAAATACAGAAACGACCTCAGACATATGAGATTGATGGAGTGAGGAGAGAAACGACACACGCAGCAGGTCGCTATGTTCGCACATTTCCTTTGTGGCCAGGAGCAAATAGACATTGAGTCGTTTTACATTCTAACTGCTGCTCTCCATAAAGCGCCATCGGAGGCAGTTTTCCGAAAGAGTTGTCTCGACGTCGTTTGTCTTTTCGAGCGTACAGGAGCAATTATCGAGGTGATTGACGAGACCCAAAGCCTTTGGTTTCTGTTCGCACACACGTGGCTCGTCATCCATCCAGTGCGACGAAGACGTCGGTGGCGTCGAAGGAGAGAGCGCAGTCCCAACTCAGGGTCGCAGAGGCCGGACCACTGCCATGTGCACACCAATGGGCGCTGCGAATCCGCCATTTTTTTCGCATGCATGTTTTGTTGTCGAGAATAAGAAAACGTTGATTTTCGAAGAGCGTGCCTTCCTCTGTAACTGTAGCTGCCTGGGGGTTGCGGTCCGTGATGAACTGTTCCCAAACGGCTGTCTCTATATCACAGGCCTTCATGGATGTTATAAGGCAGTCCGTGTAGCACCCAAAAAAGTTCCCCAGCTCTTCGATTTCCATTGATGAAGTTGGAATAGTATACATGCATTGGCAACTTGTCATCACACATTCTCACCACTTCACTCGCCCAACAAAGATGGCGTTTAACGAGGAGCGTTTCACTTCTAATCAATCACGATCTTCTCAAGATGCCAGTATCTGACACTTGCCCTGCGTTGCACAACTCCCGCAAAGTCGGGGCTGCAGACACGTTCTCATAATAAAAACTCAAAATAACCACTGTGATTGATTTAATCATTCATGTTGTGGTACATTAACGTAACACAGACCTCGAGCTCGAACAAGCGGAATACACTTCTACAAGTCCCATCACCACGTATAACAACCATCCACCTTTGGAGTTTTGACTCCGCAACGGAAACGGAGCCCAAGCTCTAAATTAAAACCTATGAGCGGAAAAGGTAAACCTAGTTGCACCCAACTGGAAAAAAAATATGCAAATTTCGCACCTACGTACACGAAAATATATAGTGCGGCAACAAAACTTGCCCCTCTGCAGGGTTCCAGGAATTCCAAGAGTAATGAAATGCAGCCACGGGCCGTCTTTTATACACAACTGACATGGCTGCCTATTGCAGCACGGGCAGCGCTTCCTACCGAGTCCCAAGCCCCCTGCATGAACACACCGTGCTCTACATGTGCAGACTGAATCCACTGAATGCGTGCCGCAGTTTCCCACACTGACTGTCACGTGTAGTCCGTGACACTGTCCAACACGTTCCAGTGACTTTGCCGGCACGTCCCAGGAGGAGCTGTGCAGACTGCTGAATATGCCAACTGTACAAGGTCAAGGTCAAGGTCTCAAAGTCACGCAGCGGGGACATGAGTGCACAGCTCTGCACAAAGCAAGTTTCCTTTCTGTTGATAAAATGCACGCACACACTCGCCCACATGTACACACAAACACTCACGTTCGCATGCACTCACTCACGCACATACACACACACAAACCCAAACGAACGCACGCGTGTATGCTTGCGCGCGCGCGCACACACACACACACACACACACGCTCACACAAACATATACATGTATGTAAGCTCACGCACACACGCACGCGCGCGCGCACATACTCACACATACACTTACACACACATATACACTTACACACACTTACACACACATACACACACATACACTTAAACACTCACACACACAAACACACACACACACTTACACAGACACACATATACACACATACACGTATCCTCTTTCATCCTTCAAACAGTGCCGGTATCCCACTATGTCAACCTCCGCTACCTCAAACCTCTAACACACACACACACACACACACACACACACACACACACACACACACACACACACACACACACTCACACACCAGGGGCGGATCAGTTCATTTGGGGGGGGGGTGTTTCCAAACTTTTTTTAGGAGGGGGGGGGGGGGGGTCCGGGGGCATGCTCCCCCGGACTATTTTGAAAACCAGGATGCAAAATGGTGCAATCTGGTGCATTCTGATGATGATAATTGCCAGTTTCAGGTAGGAGATTTTGTTACTGAAGAATACCCCAAAAATTGACACTCAAAGTAAAACTTTTTCTTTTTTTGTTGTTGGGGGGGGGGAGGTGTTCCGGAAACCCCAGAAACCCACCCACCCTCGTCCGCCCATGCACACACACACACACACACACACACACACACACACACCTTTTTACCCCACTCCCAGAGGCACTGAATTGGCTTTTGCTGACTGATAGACATGTCAGCGGTCACAACTGATATCCACCTGTAGGTGGGCAATACGTCCTTCTTGAAAATGCGGCACAGCACGTGGCAAATGGAATATCAGTGAACGACTGAAAAGTTGCCATTGATCCTGCTCAAATAATTGCATCTCGAGTGGCAGGGGCCATCGATTTGG
This sequence comes from Theodoxus fluviatilis, assembly GCA_034096865.1. Classification (NCBI taxonomy): domain Eukaryota; kingdom Metazoa; phylum Mollusca; class Gastropoda; order Cycloneritida; family Neritidae; genus Theodoxus; species Theodoxus fluviatilis. The sequence continues at coordinate 19,285 of JAWQFJ010019629.1, read as the reverse complement.
GGACCGCGAAATAAATGCATCTGCCAGACTGAGGGCGCGCAAACCATGCCCGATGCACTGCGGCTGCTGGTGCATTGACTGTAGTGGAGCCAGGCCCGTACCACCGCCTGGCAAAACGCCTGCCCAAACAAGCCACGACGGAAACCGAGTCTTTTGAAAGGACGACAGGGTTTTCTGTGCCAGACGGAAAGAATTTGCGAACTGACGCTGGAATCACGGCAACTCAGAGGAACAAGACAAGCGTGATTATTTTTAGCACGGTTTTGTTTTTGATTTGGGTTTAGGGAGTTTTCCTTCATGTCCTCGCATTCTGACAGTTTTTGAAGCGTGATCCAACGAATTTCTGCACAGGAAGTCAGTTTTCTGGGGTGTAATTCATGAACTTGGACTTTCAGCGTGGTCTAAGACTAGTCTCGGACCACTGTCGTTGTCTACAATTCATGAACTTGGACTGTCGTAGTCTACAATTCATGAACGTGGACTTTGTTCAGTCGGCAGACTGAACTGCGGACTACGGTGGTCCAAGGATTTGTTAGACTACACACCAAAGTCCAAGACCAGCGCAAAATTAAATGGCCGACCTGTTCACGGTTCGCAAATAATAAGCTGTATTTTGGGACACTGGAAACCCATCCAAAGAAAGTATAAGCCATGAACAGCATTAAATTATGAAAGCTGTATGTTGATTGCATCAATAGGTCGTGAAAACGCTTACATTTTACAGTTGGAAATGCAGGTCGCCGAGCTTCGCGCACTGCTATTTATAGCTGAAGCGCGGACCGCTGCGACACCAGTAAACAGTGTTGTCCTCGAACCTGCCTGCTGCTGTTGACATTGGGTACAATGCTAGTGTTGTCTGATGCTATGAAAACGATACATTAAAATTGCATCTGTGATATGAAAACACTGCTCAGATTAAATTGCTTTATTTTTGGTAACTGAGAAAATGTGTGACGATCGCCAGGGTTTCACGAGTTTGGTGGGGAAAGTGAGTTGAGGCTGATCGAGTGTGTGTGAGTGCGTGTGTGTGTCACTGTCAGTGTCACTGTGTGTGTATATTTTATCCTCATCAAGACAGATTATTGTTCCACCCCTTCCTTACTGAATTTCAATGGTTTTCACTTGGAAATCCTGCCATATTGTAAAACTTGATCTTCTGCTCATTTGCCTCTTGCTGATGAACTTAATAAACGGTGACACACACACACACACACACACACACACACACACACACACACACACACACTCGAGCCAGCCTCACTCAGCTCGCACTTCATTTGTCACCTCCTCCCACGCTGTCCGTCTTCTTTTGTTTGCTTGGGCTGTGTGTATGCTGCTTTTAATGTATCCGTATCTTGCTGACACCGCTTTTATGATAGCTATCCGATTCCCGCTCCGTGAAATCGGGGCTTTTCTTCGAGGTTTTGCTACCGATCGTGACTGACATTTTTGACGGGAAGTTTGAAGCGGTACGCTGAGGCTGGAGTGTGTGTGTGTGTGTGTGTGTGTGTGTGTGTGTGTGTGTGTGTGTCATTGTGCGGTCGGTTGAAAGTGACGGTCGGCAACGGTCGGCAACGGTCGGCAACGGTCGGCGACGGTCGGCAACGGTCGGCGACGGTCGGCGACGGTCGGCAACGGTCGGCGACGGTCGGCAACGGCCGGCAACGGTAGGCATGAGTATGAATACTGTTAACTATGGGATGTTTGTTTATTTTTGAACCCCCACTCATGTGTTCTCATACAACTTACAAGACCCAAAACCAACTGTGCCTTTTTACTTAACAATGAGCATAATAATGACCGAAGGCAAAAGAAAGAAAAAAGCAAATTCTATGATGACTGCGGCGCCTGGGTGAAAACAAACACATCAAAGTACTACTACCTCGTCAAGTCAGACAGTTCACAACTGGAAAAGGTTTTTGTGAGCAAAGGGGTATATTGCCGAGAGGTTCGCCAGGATGGAAAAAGAATGTATGTACCTATGAGCCCCCAACCTGATGCCAGCAACATATTGGTTATGGCCCGATATTATTCCACATTGAAATCTGATACCGAATTTCGCCGACGAATATCATGGATAGAGTCCGGTCCAAAGAGAATTATCACCCCCACAAGTACATCAGTTGCCCTTGTGGAATACAAAGGGTATTGGAAGGGTTCAACCATGCCACATGGTAACACCAAAACGGCGCAACATAATGAAGGGTATGTCAGGACCACTGAGGAAACCATGAACAAGATCAAAGACTTACACCATCTACCCACAACGAACATTTACAACAAACTTCTTTTAGAAGAGGGAGACGAGTGTGACAAACCGAGAAACAAACAGCAGATCAAATATAAACAGCGAGCTGAAAAAACAAAAGAGGGTCAATTAGGGAAACAAGGTTCAAATTTGGCAGATCAAGTTCTGCTGGTCGCTGATCTGGTTCACACACATGGAGATTTTGTAAGGAACATAAACTTCCAAGTCATCAACAACTCAATGTCCCCCTCCATCGTCTTGTTTTTGGATGAGCAGCTGGCTGATTTGCGGGAACTTTGCTCAGGGTCGAAAGTTGTCGTGGGTATAGACAAGACATACAATCTTGGGGAGCTGCTGGTTACGGCCATGAATTACAAGCACACAGGACTCGTTCGTCGAAGTAGCAACGAGTCACCAATCATCATCGGCCCCATCTTTTTGCATGCCCATTCGACTTTTGAAACGTTTTATCATTTTTTTTACACAATAGCAGGAAAGATTGGACATTTTCCAACAAAACCCATGGTGTTTGGATCTGATGACGAAAAGTCAATTACAAGAGCAATTCAGTGTGCTTTTCCAAACTCCAGCCTCGCATTGTGCACACTCCATCTCAAGAAAAATGTTGCCAGACACCTGAAAGACAAAGTTGGCGTTGCTTCCAGACAGAGGAACCTTCTGATTAACATACTCTTAGGAGCTGAAGAGCTTTCAAACTCATCGGAAGAGGTCACATTTGATGTAAGATTGGACAACCTGACAACGATGTGGCCTCAACAAGACACACGCTATCTCAACAGGATTGCGCAGCAAATCCATGACCATGTCCTAAAACTCCACTGGAATGGCCAGCTACAAGACACACATTGGACCAACAACAATGCTGAGTCGCTCAACCATACGCTAAAACACATGGTTGAGTGGAGACCGAGAGAGATTCCTGACCTGATCAATAAGCTGCGAACATTGGCCAAGGCTCAACAAGTGGAAGTAGCACGCGCCATCATTGGCCGTGGAGAGTTTCAACTGGCTCCTCACAATGCGCACAAACTGCTGCAAGGAAACTTATGGGTTGCCATGACAGAAGAACAGAAAGCCAAGCACATTGCGACTCTCAGACGATCTGTCAGGCCCCCTGGTTCTGTTCAGAGCAGCTCATCATGCTTCCTCGTTACAGGAACACCAACAAAAGGAAAAAAAACCTGGCCAGAGGAAACGAAAAAGGCCAGAGAAGACAACCACAGCAAAAAGGATGAAACTGGGAAATGAATAGTCACCCTCGAACCGGAAGAACCTTGTGGAGATGATGACGGTGATGATGACAATGGTGGTGATTGGGATGATGAAGATGGTGGTGATGGGGATGATAACGATGATGGTGATGGTGATGACAATGATGGTGATTGGGATGATGACGATGGGGATGATGACAATGGTGGTGATGGGGATGATGACAATGATGGTGATTGGGATGATAACGATGGTGGTGATGGGGATGATGACGATGATGGTGATGGGTATAACACTTCTTGATAACACTTCTACATAAATATGTTCTGCAATATTGTACCCAATCCTGTGATACTTGTACTTTTTTTCTCTCTCTCTCTCTTAGCGGACTTTTTAAAGCTTACAGGAACATGCCTTGTGATAACTTATTTCTGGATTTTTGTTCAGGAATTATTTTATTAAGGCTACGCCTTTTATGTACATAGCTTTGCGTGCGTGAATGAATGAGATATTATAATTTATAGCCTCGTAAGTTTATTCATATTGATGTTCTATCTGTTTTTCTCTTTTTAAAGTCTTGTTTATTTGTGCCCCACTTTGCTGAGATAATAAAGTATTTGTAATGTATTGTATTGTATTGTATTGTATGATGACGATTAATTGACAAACAACCATAAGCATAGTTAACAGTATTCATATATACTCATGCCGACCGTTGCCGACCGTTGCCGACTGTTGCCGACCGTCGCCGACCGTTGCCGACCGTTGCCGACCGTTGCCGATCGTTGCCGACCGTCATTTTCAACCGACCCCACATCAAGACAGATTATTGTTCCATCCCTTCCTTACTGAATTTCAATGGCTCTCACTTGGAAATCCTGCCATATTGTCAAACTTGATCTTCTGCTCGTTTGCCTCTTGCTGATCAGGGCCGGATCTAGGGGGGGTGCTGGGGGTGCTCGAGCACCCCCCCCCCCCCCCAAAAAAAAAAAAAAAAAAAAACCTCCGTGGCAGCCGGGAGTTGGGGGAAGGAGGGAGGGGGGGGGGTGGTTGCTCAAATATGTTGATCTACTTCCCACCTCATCGGATATCGGCACACTTTGCTTGGTAGCAGAGACAGTATAGTTAGTAAAAAGCTTGGGAAGGAGGGGGGGGGGGGGGGGGGGGGGGGCTAAAAGATGCTGGGCCCAGATGCTGTACTACTCTCCACTTGGTATAAGCACACTCTACTTGGCAGCCAAGGTAGCTGGGGAGGGAGGGGGGGGGGGGTGCTGCTATAATTAAGATGCCTTCCTTTTGCTACTCGCACAGACAAATCAAACCCGGGCAGAGACAGGAAGAATCTGTGACCAAACAAAAACTCTTGGAAATGACCGCACTGCCAGATTGCACAGATTTGCACCATTTTTCTCAAAATTTTCCGGGGGGGCATGCCCCCGGACCCCCCTAGAGGGGCGTGCCTGCTTCGCAGGCACGCACTCGTGGCTTCGCCACTTCGATGAGAAGACCCTAAAACAATTTTAAGCACCCCCCCTCAAAAAACTTTGATCCGGCCCTGCTGATGAACTTAATAAACGGTGACACACACACACACACACACACACACACACACACACACACACACACACACACACACTCGAGCCAGCCTCACTCAGCTCGCACTTCATTTGTCCCCGCCCTCCCACGCTGTCCGTCTTCTTTTGTTTGCTTGGGCTGTGTGTATGCTGCTGTTAATGTATCCGTATCTTGCTGACACCGCTTTTATGATAGCTACCGATTCTCGCTCCGTGAAATCGGGGCTTTTCTTCGAGGTTTTGCTACCGATCGTGGCCGTCATTTTTGACGGGAAGTTTAAAGCGGTACGCTATGCGCTTGCGCATTGGGCGGAATCCCCGGGAAATCCACATCATTCTAAAAATAATCCATGGACTAGGTCAATCAGTCCCAGCCTTTCAAGTCAACACCCAGTCTGGGTTCGTGAATCATAGACTCGCTGAGTCCAGGACTAGTCCATAGACTAGCGGTGGTCTGGGACTAGTCCTGGACTCACAAGTCCAAGACCAGTGCTCGCGAAAGTCCAAGTTCATGAATTACACCCCTGGACTGCGACATATCAAAGCCATGAATGGCATACCGTGCAGTTTAAAGTCAGTTCATGCAATTTTCTTTTGCAACATTATGCAGATGTCGCGGTAAACCTGATTAGGCTGACAGGGAAATTTGAGTGCTGTGGCATTTTGCAAGGCAGTGACTGCATAGCTCCAAGCTATTGCTCAGTGTACGGCATTACAGTTGCTCAAATCCTATGTTTAGCACTGGAAGGAAGGGAAATATGCCAGCCCAAGGTGATTGGAGCGTCAGTTTCGAGTAGATATAAGTAAACGTGTGTGTGCGTATGCGTGTGCGTGAACGTGTATGTGTGAGTGTGTGTACGTGCGTGTGTGTGTGTGTGTACGTGCGTGTGTGTGTGTGTGTGTACGTGCGTGTGTGTACGTGCGTGTGTATGTGTGTTTGTGTGTGTGTGTGTGTGTGTGTGTTTGTGTGTGTGTGTGTGTGCGTGTGTTTGTGTGTGTGTGTGTGTGTGTGTGTGTGTGTGTGTGTGTGTGTGTGTGTGTGTGTGTGTGTGTGTGTGTGTGTGTGTGTGAGTGTTCTCACCGTCGCTTGCAGCCTGCACAAGTACACAGATCCAAATCGTCATTAATTTTGTGGTTGGTCCTGTTCCAACTCATTAGCGTAGCCATCGGGACTGTATCGTGGCAGCAAACAGCGATCGTTTTCTCCCAAGACGCGTCAATCTCAATTATTGACAACCACACCGCACCCACAAAATATTAAACAGACCACAGCTCAGAGTTCTCAATTGAGACCTACAATATATTCGTCAATTACGCGTGGGAATGCAACACCCCTCCTCAATGGGTTGTGAGAAAAATAACACACTACCTGAACGAATGTATTGCAGCATGGTGCTCGTGACGTCAGCACTCCGGGGATCCCCCTTCTCTGTGTGGCGTGAGGCGCGTCTGCCTGGCGATTTCCACACCTCGACGAGAGAAGTGCGGACAAACAATGCAGAACACCAAGGCAGACAACCAATGCAGACAAACAATGCAGAACACCAAGGCAGACAACCAATGCAGACAAACAATGCAGAACACCAAGGCAGACAACCAATGCAGAACACCAATGCAGAACACCAATGCAGAACACCAATGCAGAACACCAATGCAGAACACCAATGCAGAACACCAATGCAGAACACCAATGCAGAACACCAATGCAGAACACCAATGCAGAACACCAATGCAGAACACCAATGCAGAACACCAATGCAGAACACCAATGCAGAACACCAATGCAGAACACCAATGCAGAACACCAGCGTTTTGTTCGAAGCATTGAAAGTAAGCGTGCGTTTCGTGAGGAGGAAGCTCAGACTGCACATTTACCCCCTGGTCATCGGGCTCCCCTTCGTATCACTCCAACAGTTTTGACGTAGTTGCATATGTAGTGGGCAGAGTTGAAACTTACGTTCCCGACATTCGCAACACACACACGCAAACGCACACACACACACACACACACACACACACACACACACACACATATGCACTCACATACTCCTTCACACACACACACACACACACACACATATATATATATATATATATATATATATATGCACTCACATACTCACACACACATACACCCACATATGCACTCACATACTCCTTCACACACACACACACACACATGTATATATATATATATAAATAAATACGCACTCACATACTCACACACACACACATGCACACACTTACACTCACATAGTCATGCACACACACATTCACACACACACACACACACACACACACACACATGCACACTCACACACATAGACACACACACACACATGCACACTCACACACACACATGCACACTCACACACACACATGCACACACATGCACACACACACGCACGCACACACACACATGCACACATACACATATGCACACTCACACACACACACACACATGCACACGGCATCCAAACTTTGCCATCGGTCACGCTCTGTTGAACCCAAGTCCCCCTGATCGTGACATGATCAGACTTTATCCTTTCTCCGCGGTGGACACGCCACGTAATCAGATTGAGCTTTCCGCCCTTCTAAAAAAATCGATCAGTACCTAATCAAGAGGGATGACTAGAAGTCTGAGTAGAGACGCAGGTAGGACCGGCAGCGGGAGGGCGGCTCGTCGCCAGCGAAGACAGTCAACAGAAAGCTCGTGGCACCGCAGTCCCAGAATCTGAGAACAGACGGTCGCCTGATTGAGCTCGCTCCTGAGCAAAGCTGCCTCAGCCGCGACAGCGGACTGGGGTTGTTAGGGAAAGTAGATGTGCGTTTGTAAGGTGGCTCTCATAGAAACGCGTGTCTCAAAATGTTTAGCACGTAACACCCCTTGTCATAAGACCCATTTTCTAGTCCTACGTTGGCACGTGAAGACGCACAGACGTACAGACAGACAGCCAGAACGCAAAAACGTCAATATAGCTCACCCCATTCACCACAGGTAGAGTGCTCTTACCCGATGCTGCCTTTCTGCCTGAAGGTATAATCGCACAGCAGTATATCGAACTACCAAATTTACTCCTGAGTTGAACAGACAAAGCGAGGTAAATATCCTGCCCTGAATGACAAGTCAGGATCCGTATGGTGCCATGCATTGCACGTGTTGTACACGAAGCAACTGCATGGAACTCCTCAAATGAAAACCATTCAAGAATCGCGCGAAATGGTACATGAAAACAAATCTACGTGCAGGTCAGGCGTCATATGGAAATTCTCATTATATCATTAATAAACATATATTTATAGAAGGCTTCAGCTTTCACACTAGTACAAAAAGCAATGTACGCTCTCACACTTGACAGAACGATCCTGAGCTATGGTCTTCGCTCTTACACTGCTTAGAGCTGCTCTTACTGCAGTTTTCCTTTAGACTCTGCCCACTTTGCCCAATTCGCCCACCACACACCCTTGTGGAGAGTGCTTGAACTTTTTCAGCGAGGAGATGCAACACGAAATTTCAGCTCTTTGCTAAACCTTATTCTTCTGTCAAGGGTACACTAGATCCAGGAGTAGAAGGTATGAGGAGCCAGCAAATCGATACTGATAAAAAGAATGAGTGAATGCGAATCTGAAGAAGTAGATTGGTCTTGGCAAGAGCATCACATTATATCAGTCTCGCAATGGCAGGAGATTAGGTGGGATTCCACTGCCCTTCGTTATCTGCCACTGCTTAGTCCGCACCAGCGGCCCCTCTGCCTCGAGCTTTGGAGCGGGTTAGCACACACTACCGATGCCCGCGTATCTGGTAAGGGGAGATCATTCCATTGGCAAAGCAAGCAGCAGACCTGGAGGCTACCCGACTAGTCTTTCACAGGGCCCGCTCCGCCAGGGTAGACATTCTCGCGGCATTCTGTTGCCATGGAGACACACGGTAGGTGTTGCTATGGCAACGCCATCCATGTCGGGCCGGGCAAATTACATCTTGGCACCGAGAGTAGGACAGGCATTGATGCCGATTTCCCAGGGCTGATGATCTCCGCGTAAAGTCCCTTCTCCCCGGAGGCAGGCAAGCAACAGCTTCCAATAGCCGCATGCTCTACAATGACATCATTTACACCTTGACCGTCGGCCAAAACAACAAAGGACTCCTGGCTCGTGCCTTGCATGCAGCCACGCTGCCGAAGCTGAGCTCATCTCTGACCTCGTTGGCATTGCAACCCTACCACCAGTCTCTCCCCCATTCATCCCTCCTAATTTTCATCCACGCCTGTTATTCTATCCTGCCGTCCGCTCGCAACATTCCATCCAGCCTCAGCTCCCCTCCCCCACCCCGGGTTTCCTTTGCTTCTTCCTGCGTGTGAAAATGGCTTGTGTTTTGGCAGACTAACAGAGCTAAGCCACCCGAAAAAAAGTTCATGAATTTTATATATGTAAATTATGTTGAACTTTGACTGCAATTGCAAAACAAGTTTGCAACCGACGTCAAAATGTCCTCTTCTCTCATATCTCTCTCTCTCTCTCTCTCTCTCTCTCTCTCTCTCTCTCTCTCTCTCTCACTGGCGAGGGAGTATGCACCAAGAGGCTTTGGCCTACATGCATGTTATTTGTTTTTAACATTTGGATGTTTAGAAAATTGTTTTTATGTATATGTCATTGTAGTTACTTCATGTTCCGTATTTAAATTTTGCTTCTCTTGTACACTATCTACCCATTTTAGTATGTTTAAGAAATTGTACATGTATAATTCTTGCGCTCTTTCTCTCTCTTCTACACGTCTCTCTTCATCTCTTCTCTCTTACCTCCCCCCCCCTCCCTACTCTCTCCTCTCTCTCTCTCTCTCTCTCTTCTAGGCTCCTCCCCGTCCCGTTCCTCCAGCTACCTCATACCCTCTCACCCTCACTCTGTGTACAAAGTCTCTACATTACGGAGCAGACGACAATGAGGAGAAAACAAGGAAGTATGTCGTGCGGCAATACAGGATCATAGACACTAAGGTGGTGACACGAATCTACAGCGATAATTTCTAGAAAGTACACCAGCACATGAGTGATAAGGACACGAAAAAACATACTCTATAGATTCTCTACTCTCCCTCCTCGCGCACCTGCGCTACATATCTATGAGCTCTAATCCCACACACCCGGGATAGAATCCCTCAACCTAGCATCCCACACGCTCTCTCCCACTCCATTCCCACCATATGGCACTCTCATTAGCGCTTATAGTTCCTCCTCAGTAAACAAGAAACCAAAACCCCCCTCGATCCCTCATCTCTCCTCATCTACGTCCTCTTCTCTCTTCTCTCTCTAACGACCACATGTGAAATATTTTGCTGGCTAAAAACTGGGACCAAAGTGTCTGATGACAGGTAACCTAAGCAAGCCTACCTCATGCTAGCCAATGCAAAGATCCCAGATAAACTCAATTGGGCCAAATCAGTTGAAGATACTTTGTGTAAGGCCGGATATGCATATATCTGGAGAAGCGGAGGCATTACTACTACCGAAAGAAGCTTTCTAAACAAGCTGAAAATTAGGTTGCTTGATTGTAACAGGCAGACGTGGAACAGCAAAATACACGATAGCGAAAGATTCCGAATGTATAGATCCTTCAAAACTACGTTAGAATGTGAGAAGTACCTAGATTTCATGGATATAAAAAATTCAGAGATGTACTGATCCGATTTAGATGTGGAGTAAATGAGTTGCGAGGAAATAATCAGTTCGCGCACAGATATAGTGAAGACCAGCAATGCCCCTTCTGTGGTGTAATAGAAAATGAGAAACATTTTTGTTTGACTGTCCCTTGTACAATGATTTACGTAACAGATACATTAAGGAATATCTCAAATGTCCTGAGGCCACTGATGCTACCTTTTTAATAAATGGATGTGGTCTTATGAAAACACGCAGGGTGGCAATGTACCTTTATTATGCCTTCCAACTACGAGATCAGTGTCTGACTTGTCCAGAACAAATCACCTAAAGCAATGCTGTCTGATTGTACATGAAAATAATGTGTCATGTGATTGCTACACTTGCACAACCTAGACAGTAATGTATGCGATTATGTACTTCCAGTTGTTTATGCTATACCTTCTCAATGTTGATAGAGAATGCGGAGCTCCTGACATGGAAGCAAGTCATGCATGTACTTGTGATGGGCCGGTGGCCTAAACAATAAAGTCAGTCAGTCAGTCAGTCAGTCTCTCTCTCTCTCTCTCTCTCTCTCTCTCTCTCTCTCTCTCTCTCTCTCTCTCTCTCTCTCTCTTACCACATTTGAATATTTTGCCTCAAGGGCTGAATCTAAGAAAGACACTACTGCCTAATTCACTACCCTTGTAAAATAAAGTTCCTTCGTTCGTTCGTTTCGTTCAGTTCTCTCTCTCCCTCTCTTTCCTCCGACGCCGTTGCCTGCTTTGCCTACCTCCTGCACTCTCACCTACTCTCACTTCTCCGTCTCTCTCGTCATCTCCCTCAATGCTCTCTCCCTCTCATCTCTCGTTCTGGTCGTCTCTTTCTCTCACCATCTCTGAGCTGTAGTGTGTGTGTGTGTGTGTGTGTGTGTGTGCGCGCGGCGTTTGTGTGTGTGTTTGTGTGTGTGTGTGTGTTTATTTGTATCAATGTTTTGATATCGGAGACAGAATAAAAGACACAGACAGGCACGTACATTGACATACAGACACACACACAGACAAACACACGCACACATACAAAGATAGACAAACAGAGTTAGA
>JAWQFJ010019629.1:0-2500 GCA_034096865.1 Theodoxus fluviatilis | reverse complement strand
TCTCTGTCTGTCTCTCTCTCTCTCTCTCTCTCTCTCTCTCTCTCATTAACTCTCTCTCAGACAATCATTTACAGAGTATCTGAACGCTAACATTGCTGATTCAACAGAGTTTTGGAAACAAATCAGGTCAATAAACGGTAGACACAAAATACTACCAAACATAGATCCTAACGCATGGGCAGATTACTTCCAGAATGTGTACAGTTTGCCTGATAGGACAGAAGCGATAGAAACAATATGTCATAGACAACTATGTGTCCCAGATGACAGTGTTTTAAACTCTGAAATAACAAATACTGAGATATCTACAGCCATCAGACAGCTGCGGTCTAGATCAGCTCCAGGGGCGGATGGTGTACTCGCTGAGATGCTAAAGTGTACAGGGTCAGTGCTTTTGCCTCTGCTGTTTAAGCTTTTTAATGAGATCTTTAGACAGGCCTCTTTCCCTACAAACTGGGGCAATTCCTTAATTGTGCTATAGATACACAAGAAGGGTGAACTGAATGTAAAAAAGTGTGATTTTATATAGCGACTTTCCACCATTGATCGGTGCTCAAACCGCTTTACACTTTACCCCCTGATCACTGGGTATCTTGATCAATCCTCAATGTACTAGATAACTACAGGGGTGTTTCTCTATGCAGTTCCCTAAGTAAAGCTTTTCTCCACATTCTGAATGTGAGGCTTCAGGCTTGGGCAGATGAGAATGAGCTTATCGGTGAGGAGCAAGCGGGATGCAGAAGAGGATATTCTACAGTGGATAATGTGTTTGTTTTACACAGTATAGTTCAGAAATATCTCCAGAGACGAAGGAAAGTGTATGCTCTATTTGTTGATTTTAAAAAAAGCTTTTGACACTGTGAACAGACAAGCTCTTTGGAATGTGTTAGATGCGTGTGAAATCAAGGGGAAAATGAGTCACATGCTCAGGTCAGTATATGAAACCGTGAAGTGCGGTGTTCGATGCTCCGGGGGGACCTCAAGACTCTTCCATTGTTTCCGGGGCCTGAAGCAGGGATGCAAAATGAGTCCTGTACTTTTTTCCTACCTTGTCTCTTACCTTAGCAGAGAAATAATTGAAAAGGGGAAACATGGCATACAAATAGAACCAAACGGGGTTGAAATATTTTTGTTGCTTTTCGTTGATGACATTGTCCTGTTGTCAGATACTGTACCTGGTCTCCAAAATCAAATCAACAGTCTCAAAAGAGCAGCGGATAAGCTCGGACTAATTGTGAACACAAATAAAACGAAAGTTGTCATTTTTAGAAATGGTGGTTACGTGGCAGCTCATGAGAAATGGACGCTTGGTAACGACAGATTGGAAGTGGTCAGTCAATACAAGTATCTGGGTGTAACACTAACCACAAGATTATGTACCAATACGATTATGACAGATATTGCAGGAAGGGCTAAAGCAGCCGCTATTCAAGTTTTGAAGTCACTGCGGAAATTAGCATTTGTCACCCCTGACGTACTGTTCAAGGTTTTTGATGCGCAAATCCAGCCAATATTGCTTTATGGTTCGGAAGTGTGGGGCTTCAGTGACTGCAAACGCATTGAAAGTGTTCATTTGTTTGTACTGAAGTGGTTTTTGAATGTTTCAGCCAGAACCCCGAATGTAATGATATACGGTGACACAGGTAGATACCCGTTATACATAAATGCTATCGTAAGGTCGTTCAATAATTGGTTAAAAATAATTAGCATGGACCAAAACAGATATCCATTCCGAGTGTATCAAATGATGTGTAACTTACCTGAAGGTGAACTCAATTGGGTAACAAGTATAAAAACTCTGCTCTACAAATACAACATGGAAACAGAATGGACAAGACAAGCTGTAGAAAATAAAAGAGCATTCCTTAGGAATCTTTAAAAAAAATGTATCTGACTTTGATAGTGAGTGGAGGCAAACGTTACAAGATAGCAATCGGTATTCCTTCTACAAACTGTATAAAACTGTTCGAGAACAAGAACCATATTCGTATGCATTAGATAAGAAATTTTTAAGAGATGTTTTGATACGGTTCCGATTTGGAGTCAGTGACTTGTATGTTCACAAACATAGATACAGTCTCCCGACTTTCTATAATGTTTGCCCTACATGTGTAGAGGAGGAGGAGACTGAAGTGCATTTTCTGTTTCATTGCCCTGCTTTGTGTGGACTACGAGAAAGATTTTTAATGCCATTTCCGCATCTCGATGTAAATGAGACTATCAAAGACCTTCTAGCAATCAATGACTATGCTACGATTCGTAAAGTGAGTATGTACATTTACCATGCATTTAAGATGAGAACGGAAGGAATGGAAAAATACTAAGTATGAATCATTTCATTTTCGAAGACTAGTGCTACTACGTAGGTCTATACCAGTGAACACTGTTTCCCTCGATACTGTGTCCATTCACATATTACTATTCAGAATCTTCTCGATACCGCACTGCTATGTTATGTAAATTTTTCACCTTGCAATGGGCCGGTGGCCTAAGCAATAAA
>JAWQFJ010019628.1:167500-170496 GCA_034096865.1 Theodoxus fluviatilis | reverse complement strand
GCAGCTCAGCGGGAAAGGCGGATCGGAAGAGGTGGGTCTTTAGAGCACTTTTGAACTGGGGCAGAGTGTCAGAATGACGGACTGAGCGAGGAAGACTATTCCAGGTTACAGGTCTGATATAGGAGAAGGCACGCTGTCCTTGAGTTTTCTTATTACGGCGAGGGACCTTGAGCATTCTAGAGTCAGCAGCTAAGCGTAGAGATCTGGAGGGCGTGTAGACTGCAAGAATTTCTGTAAGAGCGTGTGGTGCGTTGTTGTCGATGGCCTTGAAGCACAAAGTAGCAAATTTATAATCTATCCTCTGAGAAATGGGGAGCTAGTGAAGTGTATGTAGGAGTGATGAGACATGGGTACACTTGGGACATCGAAAAACCAGCCTAGCAGCACAATTTTGAACTTTCTGGAGTTTGTTAAGCAGAGTGTCAGAGATGCCAGCGAGAAGAGAGTTTCCATAGTCGAGACGAGACAGGACAAGTGATGTGATGAGCGTTTTGGTGGCCTGCTGAGAAAGATAATGACGAATGGTACTAATTTTCCTTAGCTCGTCATATGCTAACTGACACTTTATTGACATGAGATCTCAAGTCTCAGTATTTCTTCCAAACCTTTGGATTTGATACAATCTCGCAAGGAAGATGAATGACTCCTTTTAGTCAAAGATGTAGCACGTTTCGCATACACCAGGCTCTCACTTTCTTATATATAGAGTCGTAGCCCTGCGTGGGACAGACAGGAAAAAATGTAGTGCCACAGGCGGGGACTGAACTCGCGACCTTTCGGTTAACGCCCGAAATGCTCTACCAGCTAAGCTACCATGGTCCGAGAGAGAGAGAGAGAGAGAGAGGAGAGAGAGAGAGAGAGAGAGAGAGAGAGAGAGAGAGAGAGAGAGAGATCAGACTAACTTGTACAAATGATTAGATGCGTAAGACGTCATGGGGAATGGTGAGAGAGATGAGGTCTGGAATGGGTGGTCGAAGAAGGAAGGAGAAGGGAGGGAGGAAAAGGGGGGAGGGAGGGGGAATAACAGGATCAGGAGGAAGGCCCTTCTGGGAGAAGGGCCTTTTCTTGTTATAATACTGTATTCACATAGTGATGATATCGGTGACCACTCGCTCTGAAACTTGTCCACTGTTCCATTTCTGAGAGTAATTCTTTCTTCACTTCGACTTGTAGATGGGAGGATTTGCCTGAAGGAATCTAGAGCGATTAGGCTGCATGTGCACATTGGCCGACTTATTGCTGCTTTGGAGGAATCGGCCTTTCCTTGTATACATGCTTGCCTGCTTCCCTACCCCAATACCTGCCTGACAAAATGACCTGCTAGTCAACGCACTGATTGAATGAACGATGGACGGGTGGAGGGGTGGACGAACCTTCTGTCTCATCAACCAACGGACTAACTGCTGATATAGGGATTGAAGAACAGAGTTCCCGCGAAGACAAATAAATCAAGTGCAACATACAAGGGAGAGTACTTTTGCAACCTTACAACATGAGGCAAATCGATCGTTTCAAACTGGTACCAAGTTCAAAATTCAAGTTTATTTCAGACCTATTCATTCGAGTATACTTGCTCAACCGGGAAAGTTTCAGAACTTTCATCGGCAAACTTTATGAACGGACATCTCGAAAATAAGGAGGTTAACTTTTTGTTTTGTTCTGTTTTGTTTTCTGAGAGTGACGTACGTGCTAAAATTATTTGCCCGCACTTGCCCAACAGCCGAACAAAGGTAAAAACAACACAAATAAAAAGAATATGTTACAAAATGTGGTATTTTGTCATGGTAAAGGTACGGAGATTAAATCAAAATTAGCAACACATCAGATTTCGCTGACGACAGTGCAGAGCCAGTGGAAGTGAAATGTTTACTTTTTTATTTCCCATAATTATTTCAACAATACAGATTTTTTTTTCAGCCTAGCATTTAATACAGAAAAGAAGCCTTTCCTACATATACATAAGCCGCAAAATAATATTTTTATTAGCTACACTGTGACTTTTAAAAAGTGTATCGGAGGTGAAGGCAGAATTACCTCCCCCTTATCTCACCTGCCCATGATAGGGGTCGCCAGTGCGTGGCAATCAGGTACACCGGAACAGTGCCTCAATTTGGCCATAAACACGAGCAGCATCCAGTGTGCTACGTGTGGATCTCTACTAACTTCCTCAGCGAGCGCTTGCGTGGGACTAGAGGCACTGTCAGGTTAGTGTAGTCCTTCGCTGGTTTTGTTCCCCTCGGAACGAAATCATTGTCCACTCTCCCTGTCCGGAGCGACCACGGGCTGTGGCCAGGCTCGAGTCTCAGGCGGGTCATGGGTCATCTAGGTGAGGCTGGACCATCATGCATCACAGGACAAACTTTCGGAGTCTCAAACTGACCAATCATTACCACAAAATTCACGATGGTCATCCACTTTTATCGGGCATCTGAGTAGGACGTGAGTGGGTCGAGGTTGCTTTCTCTCTCTCTCTCTCGTCCTATTGTTTACACGCCTGCTGACTCAGAATATTTGCATATCGTGCAATCCTGACGTTGACACTGACAGACAGGGGGAGCGCTCTCTCCTCTGTCACCAGTCTTTCAGCGTCACTGGTGACAGGTCTTTCTCGGAGTTACCCTGTCGTCGTCTGCTGCTTTGGTCCAACCCAGTTGCTCTGAACAACTTCAACTCAAGAGCTAAGCGTGATCGATGTATGTTGCACGTTGTGAAACGACCGCCAGAAGTTGTCAAGTTAGCATGGTGTCGATTCAAGAAGAGCCGTCGTTGTATTGTGCCGCTGTTGTTGCGGATAATTACTCTCATCATCATCAGTGTCTGAGTGTGCACATGGATGTTTATGTGGACAGCAACATTTGTATATTCTGTAGGTATGTTGATAGAAAAGAGTCATGCCTCGTGAAACAAGGTAGCATCGATTTCTTCTCTTGTGCTCATTCTCGCTCAGTTGAATTGTTGCACGTGTTTGTTCCACTTATACGACAACATCCGTTGTA
>JAWQFJ010019628.1:160000-162500 GCA_034096865.1 Theodoxus fluviatilis | reverse complement strand
GTACATTTCCCTGCCTCTTTTTGCCTTTCTTGTAAACGTCAACAGTACATTTCCCTGCCTCTTTTTGCCTTTCTTGTAAACGTCAACAGTACATTTCCCTGCCTCTTTTTGCCTTTCTTGTAAACGTCAACAGTACATTTCCCTGCCTCTTTTTGCCTTTCTTGTAAACGTCAACAGTACATTTCCCTGCCTCTTTTTGCCTTTCTTGTAAACGTCAACAGTACATTTCCCTGCCTCTTTTTGCCTTTCTTGTAAACGTCAACAGTACATTTCCCTGCCTCTTTTTGCCTTTCTTGTAAACGTCAACAGTACATTTCCCTGCCTCTTTTTGCCTTTCTTGTAAACGTCAACAGTACATTTCCCTGCCTCTTTTTGCCTTTCTTGTAAACGTCAACAGTACATTTCCCTGCCTCTTTTTGCCTTTCTTGTAAACGTCAACAGTACATTTCCCTGCCTCTTTTTGCCTTTCTTGTAAACGTCAACAGTACATTTCCCTGCCTCTTTTTGCCTTTCTTGTAAACGTCAACAGTACATTTCCCTGCCTCTTTTTGCCTTTCTTGTAAACGTCAACAGTACATTTCCCTGCCTCTTTTTGCCTTTCTTGTAAACGTCAACAGTACATTTCCCTGCCTCTTTTTGCCTTTCTTGTAAACGTCAACAGTACATTTCCCTGCCTCTTTTTGCCTTACTTGTAAACGTCAACAGTACATTTCCCTGCCTCTTTTGCCTTTCTTGTAAACGTCAACAGTACATTTCCCTGCCTCTTTTTGCCTTTCTTGTAAACGTCAACAGTACATTTCCCTGCCTCTTTTTGCCTTTCTTGTAAACGTCAACAGTACATTTCCCTGCCTCTTTTTGCCTTTCTTGTAAACGTCAACAGTACATTTCCCTGCCTCTTTTTGCCTTTCTTGTAAACGTCAACAGTACATTTCCCTGCCTCTTTTTGCCTTTCTTGTAAACGTCAACAGTACATTTCCCTGCCTCTTTTTGCCTTTCTTGTAAACGTCAACAGTACATTTCCCTGCCTCTTTTTGCCTTTCTTGTAAACGTCAACAGTACATTTCCCTGCCTCTTTTTGCCTTACTTGTAAACGTCAACAGTACATTTCCCTGCCTCTTTTTGCCTTACTTGTAAACGTCAACAGTACATTTCCCTGCCTCTTTTTGCCTTACTTGTAAACGTCAACAGTACATTTCCCTGCCTCTTTTTGCCTTACTTGTAAACGTCAACAGTACATTTCCCTGCCTCTTTTTGCCTTACTTGTAAACGTCAACAGTACATTTCCCTGCCTCTTTTTGCCTTACTTGTAAACGTCAACAGTACATTTCCCTGCCTCTTTTTGCCTTACTTGTAAACGTCAACAGTACATTTCCCTGCCTCTTTTTGCCTTACTTGTAAACGTCAACAGTACATTTCCCTGCCTCTTTTTGCCTTACTTGTAAACGTCAACAGTACATTTCCCTGCCTCTTTTTGCCTTTCTTGTAAACGTCAACAGTACATTTCCCCTGCCTCTTTTTGCCTTTCTTGTAAACGTCAACAGTACATTTCCCTGCCTCTTTTTGCCTTGTCGGAACCTCTTGCTCAGGACTACGTACAATCATGCTTTCCTAACTGAACACACTCCTTATCTTTTTTTTATACAATTTTTTTTTTTTTGGGGGGGGGAATAATTATTCAAACATCCATGTGCTCTCCCTGAGCTTAAAAACAGTTCCATCTAGGCATTTCACATGTTTTTGAATTTCTGTTACAAAAGATCATGCATACCTCAGATATATTATCCCAACAGTTGGTTTCATCTGGATGTGCTGTATTAATGAATATATGTAATTAGTTAATTGAATTAAGAATGGGGATGGATGAATATAATATTTCCAGTTGGAGTGTTGAGAACTGAGCTCTTACTTATGGGTCTCCATGTCATTCGAGTCTGTCTGAAGTCTGTGCTTTAGTAACAGGTTGCTCTGAAATATATATATCATTATATTAAAAACTTGAGATTTGTTTGGCACATGAATCTCTTTGATGTTCAGTCATCAAAGGAACAAAAAGTGAATACCAAGGATGGAAGGTTCCTTTTCTGCTGCATTCTGTCTTCCTCCTTCAAAACTTCCAGTTTCAAAGGGCTTAGCAGTTTCAGAGTAGGTCTGGTTGAACAACCATAACCCACATAAAACTTAAAAGTGATGTGAACATTAATTATTATTTCTCAGCAGTTGAGACAGTTTTGCAGGGTTTTGTATTAAATTGGAGCTGTATCGAGGAATAAAAATCAATACATTGACTAGGCTGAAGTTGTGAAAATTGGGGGGATCATCACACTGCACGTGAGAATAGGGCAGTGTGTGAACACTGGCCAGGGATGTGAGGACAATGATGTCAGGTCAGTAGCTTGCTTCAAATGTCAAAAGGTTACCACAGTCAGTGTGTCCACCATTAGCAGTGCAGTTTTGGGCTTCCCTGCAGTGCTTGTGACAGAAAAATCCCAGCTGTGGAAGC
>JAWQFJ010019628.1:135000-155000 GCA_034096865.1 Theodoxus fluviatilis | reverse complement strand
TCCATTTTTGACTCACATGCGAAGCAAAAGTGAGTCTATCACTCTATGTACTCACCCGTTTCGTCCGTCCGGGCGTCCTGTCGTCCGTAACAAACGTTAACGTTGGATTTTTCTCGGAGACTATTAAGTCTATCAACACCCAATTTGGCATGATGGTGTATGATGACAAGGCCTCAAAAAACATACACAGTGACTTGACCTTGCTTCAAGGTCAAGGTCGCAGGGGCTGTAAATGTTGTCTAAAAAACAACCATTTTTCACATTTTCCCAATTTTCTCTGAAGTTTTTGAGATTTGATACCTGACCTATATGGTGTATAGGGCAAAGTAATCCCTATCTTTTGATACCAGATTGATTGACCTTGCTTCAAGGTCAAGGTCACAGGAGCTCTTTAAAGTTGGATTGTATACATATTTTGAAGTGACCTTGACCCTGAACTATGGAAGATAACTCTTCCAAACTTCATAACATTGTAGTACACATGTTATACTTTCATACTAGGTCACCCGTGTTGTCCGTCCGGGCGCCCAGTCCAGGCGTCCGGTCCGGGCGTCCGGGGATCCCGGCGTCCTGTAATCTGTAAAAAACGTTAATGACATTGGATTTTTCTCGGAGACTATTAAGTCTATCAACACCCAATTTGGCATGATGGTGTAGGATGACAAGGCGTCAAAACACATACTTTAAGGTCAAGGTCACAGAAGCTCTTTAAAGTTGGATTGTATACATATTTTGAAGTGACCTTGACCCTGAACTATGAAAGATAACTCTTCCAAACTTCATAAGATTGTAGTACACATGTTATACTTTCATCATGAGACACATTTGGTCACATATCATCAAGGTCAAGGTCACTTTGACCCTTATGAAATGTGACCAAAATGGGGTAGTGAACCACTAAAAGTGACCATATCTCATGGTAGAAAGTGCCAATAAGCACCATTGTGCTTCCTATGTCTTGAATTAACAGCTTTGTGTTGCGTGACCTTGGATGACCTTGACCTTGGGTCAAGGTCACATGTATTTTGGTAGGAAAAATGTGTAAAGCAGTTCTTAGTGTATGATGTCATTGCTAGGTTTAATTGTTTGACCTTGACCTTGAAGGTCACGTGAAGATCAAGGTCATGTAAAGGTCAATGTCATGTAAAGGTCAATGTCAAGCATGTGAGTTGTATGGGCTTTGCCCTTCTTGTTTAACCCATGAAGTAAGCAAGTCAAAAACTGTGAGGGGTATTACTCTTTCTTTCAGATGCACACTCAACACATAAATAAAGCAGAAGGAAAATGGTAATGCTTTTCTTGTCAAGATTCTACAAAGAAAGCTTTATTATGTTAACACTGGAACATTTTAAGATTTTGTCCAACATTTCCATCAAATTCAACTACAAAGAAATAACACGTAAGTGCAACAAGTCAGTGCTTAGTGGTTAGAAGGTTTTATCAGCAGGCGCTTGTGGTCAGTGGGTGTTCAAAACTGTGCAGCTTTTAGGGTTGGATCCTCAGGTTTCTTTTTTTTCTTTTTTTTCTTTTTTTTCTTTTTTCGTTTTTACCAGGGGGGGGGGGGGGGAAGTTCAGGTCAGCAGAAAAAAAAGAGTGTAACTCGGGTTACCATAACCAGAACTATTTTTGTTGTCGCCTATTGTGCAGTGGCCTGTAACAAAAGTAAGGAGAGGAATGTTTCTGTTTGCAGACTTGAATGCAGCTAGTAGCATGAACATATTTTCTGTTGAAAATTCAGTGCTATGGAACATGTTAAGATCTATGCAAAACAGTATTTGCATTGTGATGAAAATATTTTGAGGACATTTAGGAATTGATGGTGGAGCTTGTTATGTCAGTCTAAACAGTCTGTTAATGGAACTGATGCAGCAAAATTCACAGTGTGAAGAGTGGAGGTTATGACTGAAGCAAAGCGTACTGGTGTTAAAACTGTTGAGGGGCATTTTGCCTCTTGGCAGCCATCTGATCTGGATGATCAGTGTTAAAAGTTGCATTTGCCAAGTAATGATGAATAAATATGTAGTCTAAAATTTGATTGAACCATGTGGGTTTGGGGTCAGAATAGATCCAACGCGTCTCCCTATGTGATTGGTGAGAGAGAAATAAATAGGGACATCATGACTTGATTTGTGCTCACTCAGAACTCTTCTAGTCATTTTCATGCCATACATAGTTTACAATAACTGATAGGCCATAAAACTCCATCCATCCATCTATCTCAAAATGTGATTAATGAATTGTTTGAATGTCACTATTCATGATGATGATTGTAGAAACGTGACCCTACTATTTCAGCCTGATTTTTATAGTAATTCTTAAATGATCGTCATGGAATGATAAGACTACCAACTGCTACATTACCTCAAAATAATTTTTTTAACTCAGTGTTTCAAATGCTTTAGAATGTTGTCAATGAACAAACTTTTATTTCTAGGGATGAATGTTATTTACATGCTTGTATTGAGAAAAATTATAGTAGTGAATTGACAAGAATAGAGTGATTTAATTGTGTGAATATGTCATGTAGGAATCAGTATGAGATCACACAGAAAGAAGTCTTTCAATTGCTTTTTGACAGTGTTCAAAACTGAATTTGGGGGGAAATGGCATGCCTGAAAGCTACCACACCTTTTCTTAGCCTCATAGAAATCCCCTGGGCCCGTATTCACAACGGCGATTTATCTTTTTAACACTCGATTTATCCCCTAAGCCCGGGTTATCTTGATCGGTTAGATAAGGTAAGCTCGTCAGAGGATCCTAGGTTGCGCTTTGCTATATATACTGGTTTCCAGCCAAGGGAGAGCGGAACAGGCAGTTGGAATCGTCTGAGTTTAGAGATAAATCGAGGTTAAAATAAATCGCCGATAAATCGCCGTTGTGAATACGGGCCCTGAATGACAAAATGACTCATTTTTATTACTCTTCTTGAGCACAACTCTGAAGAAAACTTGCAGAAATGTGACATTGTGAATCTAAAGAAAAAAATGCTTGGGAATCCTAAATCTTGCTTTTAACTCCTACACGACTTCCATTGAATGTGTGCCTCCCTGCATAGTGTGCATTTTCACAGAGAAGATTCACTGTCTGCCGTCTGCTGTCTGCAGTTCTCTAAAATGTCTGGGTGACATGCCACTTGTGGTGAGTCATTATTGCCCTACCCAGACCTACCTGAGAGGTTATCACCCAGAACAGATCCTACCGCTTAGTAGCCGAAATGCTTCACACACAGGCTCGAAGTCTGCAGAAAGAGACCCAGGTGGTGTCAGTGAGATCAGAGGGCGAGGGGACTGGACCAGCTCTGGCTGCCAAATCCTGCCTCTGTCAAAGCAGTGCGGCGGGCGGCACTTTCTAGCGCTGGCTGCATGATCCCATTTGTTCGAGCCACTTCTCCCGTGGAGCCGGGCCAAAGATTGGGGCCGCCGTGTCACCACAACCCTAGACCAGGGTTCTGTCTGGCACCTTGGCAAGGAGCTGACGGCCGCTCCTGGAAGCTGGGGTGACAGGTCCGACTTGTGACGTAAGGAGCCCGTCTCCCACTGCCTTCTGGCAGTGTGCTGAGAACACTTCACGCAGTGCCGTCAAGAGCAGAGTCCAGGTCCCGAGGTCTTGCCTTTGTTGCTCGTGTCCGCAGGTCTTTGCGCGGTCACGCTTCATTGCCTACAGGCTAGCGAAGCGCAGTCAGGCCTGAGATCGGTGGCTTCTGACTGGCGTGGAAGACCACGCTGTGTTGTTACTGCGGGAGGAACTTTCGGCTCCAGTTACCCTGGAGTTTTGTCGGTTACCGGTCTCGCCAGGTCTTTGATTGGGAATGTCTGGGATCAGGGCGGTTTGGAGGAGGTTTTATGGATTTGCCGGGGAGACTGCCGCCCTGTAGACGCTGGGGCTTTCCCACAGCCAGACTGCGAGGACGGCAGAGTTGTTCCGGCTAAATGCGAGCCTGGGCACTCTTGCAGGGCATCTCAAGAATTTTTTAGGATGACAAAGTGTCAAACGGGTTCCGATTGCCCTGAACTCTTTCGGCGTCTCTGTCCTCATCAGTTTGAGATCTTGATCAGCTTTAAATCTTGATCATTTTGAGATCTTGATTAGTTGGGATGTTCTTTTTACCTCTCCATCCACTTTATATTTCCCTAGCGTCGTATTGATTATTTTTTACATTAAGATGTTTAAAGGCGGCTCTGTAATTTTTTTATCGCCAGATATGGTGTGCATTGTCCCACCCTTAGATCATATGCTATTCGTAGTAAGCAGGCTTTGATGTAGGCTATTTTAAAGCATTGAAGCCAAAATGTCTTCGAAGCTAAATTGGAAATATTGTAGTCAGTCCGTTGAATGAAAGTCCCCTCTCGCCCTTCACACTGCATCCGTCATAGTGCATTCGTCATAGTGCTCCCGTCATGGTGTATTCTTCATGGTGCATTCTTCATGATGTATTCTTCATGGTGTATTCTTCATGGTGTATTCTACATGGTGCATTCTTCATGGTGCATTCTTCATGGTGCATTCTTCATGATGTATTCTTCATGGTGTATTCTACATAGTGCATTCGTCATAGTGCATTCTTTAGAGTGCATGTTGCTTCTGAAAGACGACAGGCTTTGGAGCTGACCGCAGCTCTGGCTTGTCTTCCGATGTGCACGAAGAGAACGACGTCACACACCCGGGTTGGAAAAATTTATTCTCGCACGATGTCGTGTTGATTTTCTGTGTGATCTGTAAGTAGCCTTTTCTTTCTTCTCTCTCTCGCCAACAGTTCGCACTTAAGTGTAACGACGAATGTAGAACCAAACTTCCACTTTCCAAAATCAAACTTTACGCGCTCTTCTTTTCCCATCCATTTTTTTCACCTTGTAATTTGTAGGGTTGTTTTTACATTGAGCAAGACAAATTATATCAAGACGGGCGAGGATAGCGTGGGTCGGTCATCGAAGATGCTCCCTCGAGTGTTGCCCATCGCGATCAATTGAAGTGTTGCTCTTGCGCTGCCGGGAGTGTGTCAGTGGAAACATTGCACCGGCGTCCAGAAAAATAAAAAATGGACCCCCCTTGGTCCTGGAGGCGGCGGGCCCTGGGGTGACCAGAGGAGGCACATGCTGGCGGAGTTGGCGTGTTGGGACGGACCACGGTGACAAGGGTGGCGGTTTGACGCAAGGCGGACGAGGCAGGCTGGCGTATTTGCACTGCCAAGACAGCATAGAGTGTGAGGCAGACTGGTGGGAGTCGGGCTGTGGGCCGAGTGCCCCCCCCCCCCCCTCCGAGCCCCAGGGATCTGGTCTCGACCCCTCTCCTCCCCCAGCTACTCCCTTTGCTCTCCAAACCACCACCACCCACCCCCGCCCCTCCTCCATTTCTTGCACTCTCCCTTCCTCTATCCTTTTCTTTTTCGCCCCAGGTCTCGCCCCTCTCCCCCTTTGCTCCCTTCTAACGGTCCCCTCCCCCCCAGCTCCTTCTTCCCTATCTCTACTTCTCTCCCCTCTCTCCAACCCAACCTCCCCTCCCTCCAACCACCCCTCTTCCCTCCACCCCCCTCTTCCTCTCCGGCTCCAGACGTGTGTGCGCAAGCAACGGCGGGGACAGCATGCAGCCATGTTTGCTGGGTGTCTGTAGACAAACGCACAGCTGTGCTGTCTGCTGGCTCTCTGGCCTGTGGAAACCCTGGTGTGTACTCTGTGTGTGTGTGTGTGTGTATGTGTGTGTGTATGTGTGTGTGTGTGTGTGTGTGTGTGTGTGTGTGTGTGCGTGCATATTTGTGTGTTTCCATATGTGTGTGCGTGCTTGTGTGTGTGTGTGTGTGTGTGTGTGCGTGCGTGTGTGTGTGTGTGCATATTTGTGTGTTTCCATATGTGTGTGCGTGCTTGTGTGTGTGTGTGTGTGTGTGTGTGTGTATAAAATTTGTGTGTTTCCATGTGTGTGCGTGCGTGTGTGTGTGTGATGTGTGTGTGTGTGTTTGCGCATTTGTGTTTTCATGTGTGCGTGCGTGCGTGTATGTTGTGTGCGCGCGCGCGCATATGATTTGAGGTTTTGTCAGTGCGAATATGCGCTTGACTCTCTCTCTCTCTCTCTCTCTCTCTCTCTCTCTCTCTCTCTCTCTCTCTCTCTCTCTCTCTCTCTCTCTCTCTCTCTCTCTCTCTCAATGTGTGTGTGTGTGCGTGTGTGCGTGTGTTCTATCAGCTTTCTTTTCATGTTTCTTTCTTATGTCTGCCCATCTGGATCTTCCGTCTCGATGTGTATTATTAGTCTCGATGTGTATCATTAATATAGATTTATCTGCAGCTTGCTACAGGACACTGAAGTTTTTTTATATAAAAGTGCTGGCTCCTGTTCTCCCTCACTCTGGGGGTCTTACACACGCGCGCACGCGCGCACACACACACACACACACACACACACACACACACACACACACACACACACACACACACACAGAGAGAGAGAGAGAGAGAGAGAGAGAGAGAGAGAGAGAGAGAGAGAGTGTATTATTAGTCTCGATGTGTATCATTAATATAGATTTATATGCAGCTTGCTACAGGACACTGAAGTTTTTTTATATAAAAGTGCTGGCTCCTGTTCTCCCTCACTCTGTGGGTCTTACACACACACACACACACACACACACACACACACACACACACACACACACACACACACACACACACACACACACACACACACACACACACACAGAGAGAGAGAGAGAGAGAGAGAGAGAAAGAGAGAGAGAGCGAGCGAGAGAGAGAGAGAGAGAGAGAGAGAGAGAGAGAGAGAGAGAGAGAGAGAGAGAGAGAGAGAGAGAGAGAGAGAGAGACCGACCGACCATACTGCCCTGTCGCGCTGTGGACCATCTGCCTGTTACATGGCGTGCAAGGGAAATAACACAGCAGGGCAAAAGGGTTATGTTATAACGGGGCGTGTGACATTTGGTAAACTCTCCAGCAAATTGCTTCGCCCGTGTGGAGCAGATTCTGACGAGGTGGGGACTCGGTGTTGTCTCAGTAAATGACCCCTATGGACATTTCCATGCCCCCAGCTGCCGTCCTGTTTCTTTGTTCTGGACTGACCGGTGACCTCAGCCCAGGGTAATCACCGCCTATGAAAATGGCGTGCAGCCCGGTGAAACTTGTTAATCGAAATAATAGAATGATTTATTTCACGGTTGCATACAATATAGTATTACTTACTTTTTTCAACAAGAATGCTGCCGAAAAATCGAAATTGTTCTGTCCAAATGAAGGGTTTTAAATATTAGCACCTAGTATGACATGACGTGAAGGATAATGCTACGTAACACAATTTATTAAACTGTGTCCCTTTTATGACTGCTTCAACCTAACTTTCTTCCACATATTTTCCAATGTATACTCTGTAGATGCCGGCCATATTGGTCGATTGGCAATTCTCGTTTTTTTGGTCCCCGGGTTAAAAAAATCGAATTTTTTCTAATTTCTTCGAACTCCCACAAGCGCAGAAAACGAGCAGTTCACGAACTTTGTTATGGAATTAAATTGGAGCCGTGTGTTGCAACTGGGCACTTTACAGCAATCTGTGTGCTAATCGAGTTCTTCGCGAGGACACTTTCCCACGGTTGGAGAGGCGGTTTTAACCTTTTTCTCCTCTCGTACGTGCTAATTTCGCTCTGTCCAACGCCAGGAGAGATGCGTACAACAGGACAAACACGACTTTCAGTGCACACTCCAAGCCTTACAGACCCCGGCTATGGGAGGAAGAGCTGGCGTTTATCAGGCGGAATTGGCCCAACCCACAGTTCGAGTTAAGTCGAGTCGGGCGAGTGGTTGTGGTGGGCGGGGAGGCAGGGTTAAGTCGGCAATTAGACGCGATAACCACCGCACGCGGAGCTCTTATCGCGGGCAAGTTGTGCGCCAGCGCCTGTACTTGTATACAATGAGTGCGGCAACTCCCTCGCCAGAGGTGCATAGCCTGAGAGGTGCAGTTAGGCTCCACTCCACTCTCTCCCCCACATCCACCCCTACCCCCTTCCTCATTCCACTCTACTCCGCTTGCTATTCCTCCTTCCCCCCCCCCCCCCCCCTCCCTCCTCCGCTTCCATCCTTTTACCTACCTTTACCTTCCCTTCCCACCCTCACATCGTTCTTCCTCCCTCTCGTTCCTCCCGTGTGTTCGTGGTAAGAATTGACCCGCCGCGTCTCCCTACGCGATTCGTAAGGGGCGAATAACTAGGGACACCATGACTGGATTACGTCTACCCTACACTGCTCTAGTGATTTTCGTGCTTAATGGCCTTACATAGCCTACAAAGGCTGATAGGCCGTAAAGCACTAACCATCCTCCCTCTCGTGCCCCCGCCTGCATCAACTACCTCCACTTCCACCAACTCTTCAAAACGTGTACCTCAAGCCCTTCCACACCTCTCTCTACATCTATCCACCTCACAGCCCCATCCAAACCAATCTCCACTATCTATGCGCGCGCGCACACACACACACACACACACACACACACACACACACACACACACACACACACACACACACACACACACACACACACCTCTTTTCATCTACGACGTCCTCCACCCCACCTTATTTCGCTCCACTCATCCTCCCACTTCTTCGCCCTTATCTCATCCTCCTCTCTTTCCTCCATTCCCATCCACCCACCCCATCTCTCCATCCCCATCCACCCACTCCATCTCTCCACCCCCATCCACCCACCCCATCTCTCCACCCCCATTCACCCACCCCATCTCTCCACCCCCATCCACCCACCCCATCTCTCCACCCCCATCCACCCACTCCATCTCTCCACCCCCATCCACCCACCCCATCTCTCCACCCCCATCCACCCACTCCATCTCTCCACCCCCTCCACTCACCCCATCTCTCCACACCCATCCACCCACTCCATCTCTCCACCCCCATCCACCCACCCCATCTTTCCACCCCCATCCACCCACCCCATCTCTCCACCCCCATCCACCCACCCCATCTCTCCACCCCCTCCACCCACCCCATCTCTCCACACCCATCCACCCACTCCATTTCTCCACCCCCTCCACCCACCCTATCTCTCCACCCCCATCCACCCACTCCATCTCTCCACCCCCTCCACCCACCCCATCTCTCCACCCTTATCCACCCACTCCATCTCTCCACACCCATCCACCCACTCCCCGCCCATCCCAACTTTTTAACCTCCGTTGCTTACCCTCACTCACCTGGGCACTCCTCTCTCCAATCCACCCGCCCTTTTACCTTAAAACACACACACACACACACACACACACACACACACACACACACACACACACACACACACACACACCCGTCTTCAACCATACTACCTTCAACATCCTTCCACCCACTCACCCACATTTTTTCATCTTCTACTCTATCCACCCACCCCACCCAGTCAAATCTCTCTCTTTCAACATCCACCGGAGGATGATGAAAGAGAGAGATTTGACTGGGTGGGGTGGGTGGATAGAGTAGAAGATGAAAAAATGTGGGTGAGTGGGTGGAAGGATGTTGAAGGTAGTATGGTTGAAGACGGGTGTGTGTGTGTGTGTGTGTGTGTGTGTGTGTGTGTGTGTGTGTGTGTGTGTGTGTGTGTGTGTTTTAAGGTAAAAGGGCGGGTGGATTGGAGAGAGGAGTGCCCAGGTGAGTGAGGGTAAGCAACGGAGGTTAAAAAGTTGGGATGGGCGGGGAGTGGGTGGATGGGTGTGGAGAGATGGAGTGGGTGGATAAGGGTGGAGAGATGGGGTGGGTGGAGGGGGTGGAGAGATGGAGTGGGTGGATGGGGTTGGAGAGAGAGGTTGGGTGGAGGGGGTGGAGAAATGGAGTGGGTGGATGGGTGTGGAGAGATGGGGTGGGTGGAGGGGGTGGAGAGATGGGGTGGGTGGATGGGGGTGGAGAGATGGGGTGGGTGGATGGGGGTGGAAAGATGGGGTGGGTGGATGGGGGTGGAGAGATGGAGTGGGTGGATGGGTGTGGAGAGATGGGGTGAGTGGAGGGGGTGGAGAGATGGAGTGGGTGGATGGGGGTGGAGAGATGGGGTGGGTGGATGGGGGTGGAGAGATGGAGTGGGTGGATGGGGGTGGAGAGATGGGGTGGGTGGATGGGGGTGGAGAGATGGGGTGGGTGGATGGGGGTGGAGAGATGGGGTGGGTGGATGGGGGTGGAGAGATGGAGTGGGTGGATGGGGATGGAGAGATGGGGTGGGTGGATGGGAATGGAGGAAAGAGAGGAGGATGAGATAAGGGCGAAGAAGTGGGAGGATGAGTGGAGCGAAATAAGGTGGGGTGGAGGACGTCGTAGATGAAAAGAGGTGTGTGTGTGTGTGTGTGTGTGTGTGTGTGTGTGTGTGTGTGTGTATGTGTGTGTGTGTGTGTGTGTGTGTGTGCGCGCGCGCATAGATAGTGGAGATTGGTTTGGATGGGGCTGTGAGGTGGATAGATGTAGAGAGAGGTGTGGAAGGGCTTGAGGTACACGTTTTGAAGAGTTGGTGGAAGTGGAGGTAGTTGATGCAGGCGGGGGCACGAGAGGGAGGATGGTTAGTGCTTTACGGCCTATCAGCCTTTGTAGGCTATGTAAGGCCATTAAGCACGAAAATCACTAGAGCAGTGTAGGGTAGACGTAATCCAGTCATGGTGTCCCTAGTTATTCGCCCCTTACGAATCGCGTAGGGAGACGCGGCGGGTCAATTCTTACCACGAACACACGGGAGGAACGAGAGGGAGGAAGAACGATGTGAGGGTGGGAAGGGAAGGTAAAGGTAGGTAAAAGGATGGAAGCGGAGGAGGGAGGGGGGGGGGGGGGGGGAAGGAGGAATAGCAAGCGGAGTAGAGTGGAATGAGGAAGGGGGTAGGGGTGGATGTGGGGGAGAGAGTGGAGTGGAGCCTAACTGCACCTCTCAGGCTATGCACCTCTGGCGAGGGAGTTGCCGCACTCATTGTATACAAGTACAGGCGCTGGCGCACAACTTGCCCGCGATAAGAGCTCCGCGTGCGGTGGTTATCGCGTCTAATTGCCGACTTAACCCTGCCTCCCCGCCCACCACAACCACTCGCCCGACTCGACTTAACTCGAACTGTGGGTTGGGCCAATTCCGCCTGATAAACGCCAGCTCTTCCTCCCATAGCCGGGGTCTGTAAGGCTTGGAGTGTGCACTGAAAGTCGTGTTTGTCCTGTTGTACGCATCTCTCCTGGCGTTGGACAGAGCGAAATTAGCACGTACGAGAGGAGAAAAAGGTTAAAACCGCCTCTCCAACCGTGGGAAAGTGTCCTCGCGAAGAACTCGATTAGCACACAGATTGCTGTAAAGTGCCCAGTTGCAACACACGGCTCCAATTTAATTCCATAACAAAGTTCGTGAACTGCTCGTTTTCTGCGCTTGTGGGAGTTCGAAGAAATTAGAAAAAATTCGATTTTTTTAACCCGGGGACCAAAAAAACGAGAATTGCCAATCGACCAATATGGCCGGCATCTACAGAGTATACATTGGAAAATATGTGGAAGAAAGTTAGGTTGAAGCAGTCATAAAAGGGACACAGTTTAATAAATTGTGTTACGTAGCATTATCCTTCACGTCATGTCATACTAGGTGCTAATATTTAAAACCCTTCATTTGGACAGAACAATTTCGATTTTTCGGCAGCATTCTTGTTGAAAAAAGTAAGTAATACTATATTGTATGCAACCGTGAAATAAATCATTCTATTATTTCGATTAACAAGTTTCACCGGGCTGCACGCCATTTTCATAGGCGGTGATTACCCTGGGCTGAGGTCACCGGTCAGTCCAGAACAAAGAAACAGGACGGCAGCTGGGGGCATGGAAATGTCCATAGGGGTCATTTACTGAGACAACACCGAGTCCCCACCTCGTCAGAATCTGCTCCACACGGGCGAAGCAATTTGCTGGAGAGTTTACCAAATGTCACACGCCCCGTTATAACATAACCCTTTTGCCCTGCTGTGTTATTTCCCTTGCACGCCATGTAACAGGCAGATGGTCCACAGCGCGACAGGGCAGTATGGTCGGTCGGTCTCTCTCTCTCTCTCTCTCTCTCTCTCTCTCTCTCTCTCTCTCTCTCTCTCTCTCTCTCTCTCTCTCTCTCTCTCGCTCGCTCTCTCTCTCTTTCTCTCTCTCTCTCTCTCTCTCTCTCTGTGTGTGTGTGTGTGTGTGTGTGTGTGTGTGTGTGTGTGTGTGTGTGTGTGTGTGTGTGTGTGTGTGTGTGTGTGTGTGTGTGTGTGTGTGTGTAAGACCCACAGAGTGAGGGAGAACAGGAGCCAGCACTTTTATTTAAAAAAAACTTCAGTGTCCTGTAGCAAGCTGCATATAAATCTATATTAATGATACACATCGAGACTAATAATACACTCTCTCTCTCTCTCTCTCTCTCTCTCTCTCTCTCTCTCTCTCTCTCTGTGTGTGTGTGTGTGTGTGTGTGTGTGTGTGTGTGTGTGTGTGTGTGTGTGTGTGTGTGTGCGCGCGTGCGCGCGTGTGTAAGACCCCCAGAGTGAGGGAGAACAGGAGCCAGCACTTTTATATAAAAAAACTTCAGTGTCCTGTAGCAAGCTGCAGATAAATCTATATTAATGATACACATCGAGACTAATAATACACATCGAGACGGAAGATCCAGATGGGCAGACATAAGAAAGAAACATGAAAAGAAAGCTGATAGAACACACGCACACACGCACACACACACACATTGAGAGAGAGAGAGAGAGAGAGAGAGAGAGAGAGAGAGAGAGAGAGAGAGAGAGAGAGAGAGAGAGAGAGAGAGAGAGAGAGAGAGAGTCAAGCGCATATTCGCACTGACAAAACCTCAAATCATATGCGCGCGCGCGCACACAACATACACGCACGCACGCACACATGAAAACACAAATGCGCAAACACACACACACACATCACACACACACACGCACGCACACACATGGAAACACACAAATTTTATACACACACACACACACACACACACACACAAGCACGCACACACATATGGAAACACACAAATATGCACACACACACACACGCACGCACACACACACACACACACACACACAAGCACGCACACACATATGGAAACACACAAATATGCACGCACACACACACACACACACACACACACACACACACACATACACACACACATACACACACACACACACACAGAGTACACACCAGGGTTTCCACAGGCCAGAGAGCCAGCAGACAGCACAGCTGTGCGTTTGTCTACAGACACCCAGCAAACATGGCTGCATGCTGTCCCCGCCGTTGCTTGCGCACACACGTCTGGAGCCGGAGAGGAAGAGGGGGGTGGAGGGAAGAGGGGTGGTTGGAGGGAGGGGAGGTTGGGTTGGAGAGAGGGGAGAGAAGTAGAGATAGGGAAGAAGGAGCTGGGGGGGAGGGGACCGTTAGAAGGGAGCAAAGGGGGAGAGGGGCGAGACCTGGGGCGAAAAAGAAAAGGATAGAGGAAGGGAGAGTGCAAGAAATGGAGGAGGGGCGGGGGTGGGTGGTGGTGGTTTGGAGAGCAAAGGGAGTAGCTGGGGGAGGAGAGGGGTCGAGACCAGATCCCTGGGGCTCGGAGGGGGGGGGGGGGCACTCGGCCCACAGCCCGACTCCCACCAGTCTGCCTCACACTCTATGCTGTCTTGGCAGTGCAAATACGCCAGCCTGCCTCGTCCGCCTTGCGTCAAACCGCCACCCTTGTCACCGTGGTCCGTCCCAACACGCCAACTCCGCCAGCATGTGCCTCCTCTGGTCACCCCAGGGCCCGCCGCCTCCAGGACCAAGGGGGGTCCATTTTTTATTTTTCTGGACGCCGGTGCAATGTTTCCACTGACACACTCCCGGCAGCGCAAGAGCAACACTTCAATTGATCGCGATGGGCAACACTCGAGGGAGCATCTTCGATGACCGACCCACGCTATCCTCGCCCGTCTTGATATAATTTGTCTTGCTCAATGTAAAAACAACCCTACAAATTACAAGGTGAAAAAAATGGATGGGAAAAGAAGAGCGCGTAAAGTTTGATTTTGGAAAGTGGAAGTTTGGTTCTACATTCGTCGTTACACTTAAGTGCGAACTGTTGGCGAGAGAGAGAAGAAAGAAAAGGCTACTTACAGATCACACAGAAAATCAACACGACATCGTGCGAGAATAAATTTTTCCAACCCGGGTGTGTGACGTCGTTCTCTTCGTGCACATCGGAAGACAAGCCAGAGCTGCGGTCAGCTCCAAAGCCTGTCGTCTTTCAGAAGCAACATGCACTCTAAAGAATGCACTATGACGAATGCACTATGTAGAATACACCATGAAGAATACATCATGAAGAATGCACCATGAAGAATGCACCATGAAGAATGCACCATGTAGAATACACCATGAAGAATACACCATGAAGAATACATCATGAAGAATGCACCATGAAGAATACACCATGACGGGAGCACTATGACGAATGCACTATGACGGATGCAGTGTGAAGGGCGAGAGGGGACTTTCATTCAACGGACTGACTACAATATTTCCAATTTAGCTTCGAAGACATTTTGGCTTCAATGCTTTAAAATAGCCTACATCAAAGCCTGCTTACTACGAATAGCATATGATCTAAGGGTGGGACAATGCACACCATATCTGGCGATAAAAAAATTACAGAGCCGCCTTTAAACATCTTAATGTAAAAAATAATCAATACGACGCTAGGGAAATATAAAGTGGATGGAGAGGTAAAAAGAACATCCCAACTAATCAAGATCTCAAAATGATCAAGATTTAAAGCTGATCAAGATCTCAAACTGATGAGGACAGAGACGCCGAAAGAGTTCAGGGCAATCGGAACCCGTTTGACACTTTGTCATCCTAAAAAATTCTTGAGATGCCCTGCAAGAGTGCCCAGGCTCGCATTTAGCCGGAACAACTCTGCCGTCCTCGCAGTCTGGCTGTGGGAAAGCCCCAGCGTCTACAGGGCGGCAGTCTCCCCGGCAAATCCATAAAACCTCCTCCAAACCGCCCTGATCCCAGACATTCCCAATCAAAGACCTGGCGAGACCGGTAACCGACAAAACTCCAGGGTAACTGGAGCCGAAAGTTCCTCCCGCAGTAACAACACAGCGTGGTCTTCCACGCCAGTCAGAAGCCACCGATCTCAGGCCTGACTGCGCTTCGCTAGCCTGTAGGCAATGAAGCGTGACCGCGCAAAGACCTGCGGACACGAGCAACAAAGGCAAGACCTCGGGACCTGGACTCTGCTCTTGACGGCACTGCGTGAAGTGTTCTCAGCACACTGCCAGAAGGCAGTGGGAGACGGGCTCCTTACGTCACAAGTCGGACCTGTCACCCCAGCTTCCAGGAGCGGCCGTCAGCTCCTTGCCAAGGTGCCAGACAGAACCCTGGTCTAGGGTTGTGGTGACACGGCGGCCCCAATCTTTGGCCCGGCTCCACGGGAGAAGTGGCTCGAACAAATGGGATCATGCAGCCAGCGCTAGAAAGTGCCGCCCGCCGCACTGCTTTGACAGAGGCAGGATTTGGCAGCCAGAGCTGGTCCAGTCCCCTCGCCCTCTGATCTCACTGACACCACCTGGGTCTCTTTCTGCAGACTTCGAGCCTGTGTGTGAAGCATTTCGGCTACTAAGCGGTAGGATCTGTTCTGGGTGATAACCTCTCAGGTAGGTCTGGGTAGGGCAATAATGACTCACCACAAGTGGCATGTCACCCAGACATTTTAGAGAACTGCAGACAGCAGACGGCAGACAGTGAATCTTCTCTGTGAAAATGCACACTATGCAGGGAGGCACACATTCAATGGAAGTCGTGTAGGAGTTAAAAGCAAGATTTAGGATTCCCAAGCATTTTTTTCTTTAGATTCACAATGTCACATTTCTGCAAGTTTTCTTCAGAGTTGTGCTCAAGAAGAGTAATAAAAATGAGTCATTTTGTCATTCAGGGCCCGTATTCACAACGGCGATTTATCGGCGATTTATTTTAACCTCGATTTATCTCTAAACTCAGACGATTCCAACTGCCTGTTCCGCTCTCCCTTGGCTGGAAACCAGTATATATAGCAAAGCGCAACCTAGGATCCTCTGACGAGCTTACCTTATCTAACCGATCAAGATAACCCGGGCTTAGGGGATAAATCGAGTGTTAAAAAGATAAATCGCCGTTGTGAATACGGGCCCAGGGGATTTCTATGAGGCTAAGAAAAGGTGTGGTAGCTTTCAGGCATGCCATTTCCCCCCAAATTCAGTTTTGAACACTGTCAAAAAGCAATTGAAAGACTTCTTTCTGTGTGATCTCATACTGATTCCTACATGACATATTCACACAATTAAATCACTCTATTCTTGTCAATTCACTACTATAATTTTTCTCAATACAAGCATGTAAATAACATTCATCCCTAGAAATAAAAGTTTGTTCATTGACAACATTCTAAAGCATTTGAAACACTGAGTTAAAAAAATTATTTTGAGGTAATGTAGCAGTTGGTAGTCTTATCATTCCATGACGATCATTTAAGAATTACTATAAAAATCAGGCTGAAATAGTAGGGTCACGTTTCTACAATCATCATCATGAATAGTGACATTCAAACAATTCATTAATCACATTTTGAGATAGATGGATGGATGGAGTTTTATGGCCTATCAGTTATTGTAAACTATGTATGGCATGAAAATGACTAGAAGAGTTCTGAGTGAGCACAAATCAAGTCATGATGTCCCTATTTATTTCTCTCTCACCAATCACATAGGGAGACGCGTTGGATCTATTCTGACCCCAAACCCACATGGTTCAATCAAATTTTAGACTACATATTTATTCATCATTACTTGGCAAATGCAACTTTTAACACTGATCATCCAGATCAGATGGCTGCCAAGAGGCAAAATGCCCCTCAACAGTTTTAACACCAGTACGCTTTGCTTCAGTCATAACCTCCACTCTTCACACTGTGAATTTTGCTGCATCAGTTCCATTAACAGACTGTTTAGACTGACATAACAAGCTCCACCATCAATTCCTAAATGTCCTCAAAATATTTTCATCACAATGCAAATACTGTTTTGCATAGATCTTAACATGTTCCATAGCACTGAATTTTCAACAGAAAATATGTTCATGCTACTAGCTGCATTCAAGTCTGCAAACAGAAACATTCCTCTCCTTACTTTTGTTACAGGCCACTGCACAATAGGCGACAACAAAAATAGTTCTGGTTATGGTAACCCGAGTTACACTCTTTTTTTTCTGCTGACCTGAACTTCCCCCCCCCCCCCCCTGGTAAAAACGAAAAAAGAAAAAAAAGAAAAAAAAGAAAAAAAAGAAACCTGAGGATCCAACCCTAAAAGCTGCACAGTTTTGAACACCCACTGACCACAAGCGCCTGCTGATAAAACCTTCTAACCACTAAGCACTGACTTGTTGCACTTACGTGTTATTTCTTTGTAGTTGAATTTGATGGAAATGTTGGACAAAATCTTAAAATGTTCCAGTGTTAACATAATAAAGCTTTCTTTGTAGAATCTTGACAAGAAAAGCATTACCATTTTCCTTCTGCTTTATTTATGTGTTGAGTGTGCATCTGAAAGAAAGAGTAATACCCCTCACAGTTTTTGACTTGCTTACTTCATGGGTTAAACAAGAAGGGCAAAGCCCATACAACTCACATGCTTGACATTGACCTTTACATGACATTGACCTTTACATGACCTTGATCTTCACGTGACCTTCAAGGTCAAGGTCAAACAATTAAACCTAGCAATGACATCATACACTAAGAACTGCTTTACACATTTTTCCTACCAAAATACATGTGACCTTGACCCAAGGTCAAGGTCATCCAAGGTCACGCAACACAAAGCTGTTAATTCAAGACATAGGAAGCACAATGGTGCTTATTGGCACTTTCTACCATGAGATATGGTCACTTTTAGTGGTTCACTACCCCATTTTGGTCACATTTCATAAGGGTCAAAGTGACCTTGACCTTGATGATATGTGACCAAATGTGTCTCATGATGAAAGTATAACATGTGTACTACAATCTTATGAAGTTTGGAAGAGTTATCTTTCATAGTTCAGGGTCAAGGTCACTTCAAAATATGTATACAATCCAACTTTAAAGAGCTTCTGTGACCTTGACCTTAAAGTATGTGTTTTGACGCCTTGTCATCCTACACCATCATGCCAAATTGGGTGTTGATAGACTTAATAGTCTCCGAGAAAAATCCAATGTCATTAACGTTTTTTACAGATTACAGGACGCCGGGATCCCCGGACGCCCGGACCGGACGCCTGGACTGGGCGCCCGGACGGACAACACGGGTGACCTAGTATGAAAGTATAACATGTGTACTACAATGTTATGAAGTTTGGAAGAGTTATCTTCCATAGTTCAGGGTCAAGGTCACTTCAAAATATGTATACAATCCAACTTTAAAGAGCTCCTGTGACCTTGACCTTGAAGCAAGGTCAATCAATCTGGTATCAAAAGATAGGGATTACTTTGCCCTATACACCATATAGGTCAGGTATCAAATCTCAAAAACTTCAGAGAAAATTGGGAAAATGTGAAAAATGGTTGTTTTTTAGACAACATTTACAGCCCCTGCGACCTTGACCTTGAAGCAAGGTCAAGTCACTGTGTATGTTTTTTGAGGCCTTGTCATCATACACCATCATGCCAAATTGGGTGTTGATAGACGTTAATAGTCTCCGAGAAAAATCCAACGTTAACGTTTGTTACGGACGACAGGACGCCCGGACGGACGAAACGGGTGAGTACATAGAGTGATAGACTCACTTTTGCTTCGCATGTGAGTCAAAAATGGATCTTGACAACTTTAATAAATTTCAAGCAAAATCATTTTTTTTTTTAAATATATTATAGAGTCATGTACTTAATAAAGTAAGCAAACATTTGGTTATTTAATAAATTAAGGCCTAAAGAAAAAGTTGCAGTTTGGGTAACCCAACCCACTCAGTTTTTCCTGCAGACTTTTAAAACTGGGCATGCATCCAGTATGTGAGTCACAGTGGATGACCTACTGCATGCATGACAGCTACATTGACTGCCAAAACTAAATTCTTGAAGTTCACACAGGAAGCAGATCAAGTTGCTTTTCCCAGTCCAGGCATAAAGCTGCAGACAGACATCTATATTTCATAGCAACAAAACTGGCAGCTCCAGAAATAGAGACCACAGAGACAAAAATACATGTATGCAAGCCATTAACGATTGCTCTAAGAAGAGTACTTAAACTTAGCTGTGTTCAAGATAATTGGAAAAACAAAGACTATCTTATCCTGCATATAATTTCCAAAATGACATTACAAATATGCCTTTTGTGTATTTTAAAGGTAAAAATCCCAGTAAGCATCCCAAAACTTTAAGTTAAACTCAGAATTTCCATTCTTCCAGTCCAAAGAAATCTGAGAAAGACAAATGCATTTTCCTAATTAGTACACATGCTGGCATTCATATGAATGATTGCTTTTAGATTACTTGCCATAAGTGTCCAGATATTAACATTTTGTCATAAAAATATGAAAGTGCACATAACATGCTTATCAACGTCTGAACATAACACCAGCATCATTCTTGTGAAGCAGGGAAAGTTTGCAGTAGCCCCTGTAGGAACACAGCATTGAACATGAAGGCATGTGCATTGTATGTGTGCAACTGCATGCATGTGCGAGTGTAGTAATGGGAGTATGCATGCCAGTGCAAGTGTGTATGCAAGTGTTGGTGAATGAGAGCATGTATATATATATATACATGTGCATGCATTTATTTGCATGTTTGTGTGCCCATATCTGATTTTTTTGCATGTGTGTGTGTTAACTAGTGCATTTGCATGCATGTGTGTGTATGTGCATGCATGTGTTTGTGTCTGTGTGAGAGTGAGTGTGAGAGAGAGAGAGAGAGAGAGAGAGAGAGAGAGAGAGAGAGAGAGAGAGAGAGAGAGTGTGTAGTGTGTGTGTGTGTGTGTGTGTGTGTGTGTG
>JAWQFJ010019628.1:127500-130000 GCA_034096865.1 Theodoxus fluviatilis | reverse complement strand
GTACTGTTGACGTTTACAAGTAAGGCAAAAAGAGGCAGGGAAATGTACTGTTGACGTTTACAAGTAAGGCAAAAAGAGGCAGGGAAATGTACTGTTGACGTTTACAAGTAAGGCAAAAAGAGGCAGGGAAATGTACTGTTGACGTTTACAAGTAAGGCAAAAAGAGGCAGGGAAATGTACTGTTGACGTTTACAAGTAAGGCAAAAAGAGGCAGGGAAATGTACTGTTGACGTTTACAAGTAAGGCAAAAAGAGGCAGGGAAATGTACTGTTGACGTTTACAAGAAAGGCAAAAAGAGGCAGGGAAATGTACTGTTGACGTTTACAAGAAAGGCAAAAAGAGGCAGGGAAATGTACTGTTGACGTTTACAAGAAAGGCAAAAAGAGGCAGGGAAATGTACTGTTGACGTTTACAAGAAAGGCAAAAAGAGGCAGGGAAATGTACTGTTGACGTTTACAAGAAAGGCAAAAAGAGGCAGGGAAATGTACTGTTGACGTTTACAAGAAAGGCAAAAAGAGGCAGGGAAATGTACTGTTGACGTTTACAAGAAAGGCAAAAAGAGGCAGGGAAATGTACTGTTGACGTTTACAAGAAAGGCAAAAAGAGGCAGGGAAATGTACTGTTGACGTTTACAAGTAAGGCAAAAAGAGGCAGGGAAATGTACTGTTGACGTTTACAAGAAAGGCAAAAAGAGGCAGGGAAATGTACTGTTGACGTTTACAAGAAAGGCAAAAAGAGGCAGGGAAATGTACTGTTGACGTTTACAAGAAAGGCAAAAAGAGGCAGGGAAATGTACTGTTGACGTTTACAAGAAAGGCAAAAAGAGGCAGGGAAATGTACTGTTGACGTTTACAAGAAAGGCAAAAAGAGGCAGGGAAATGTACTGTTGACGTTTACAAGAAAGGCAAAAAGAGGCAGGGAAATGTACTGTTGACGTTTACAAGAAAGGCAAAAAGAGGCAGGGAAATGTACTGTTGACGTTTACAAGAAAGGCAAAAAGAGGCAGGGAAATGTACTGTTGACGTTTACAAGAAAGGCAAAAAGAGGCAGGGAAATGTACTGTTGACGTTTACAAGAAAGGCAAAAAGAGGCAGGGAAATGT
Source organism: Theodoxus fluviatilis (assembly GCA_034096865.1). Lineage (NCBI taxonomy): Eukaryota > Metazoa > Mollusca > Gastropoda > Cycloneritida > Neritidae > Theodoxus > Theodoxus fluviatilis. Next base: position 128,898 of record JAWQFJ010019628.1, on the reverse strand, counting down.
ACTGTTGACGTTTACAAGAAAGGCAAAAAGAGGCAGGGAAATGTACTGTTGACGTTTACAAGAAAGGCAAAAAGAGGCAGGGAAATGTACTGTTGACGTTTACAAGAAAGGCAAAAAGAGGCAGGGAAATGTACTGTTGACGTTTACAAGAAAGGCAAAAAGAGGCAGGGAAATGTACTGTTGACGTTTACAAGAAAGGCAAAAAGAGGCAGGGAAATGTACTGTTGACGTTTACAAGAAAGGCAAAAAGAGGCAGGGAAATGTACTGTTGACGTTTACAAGAAAGGCAAAAAGAGGCAGGGAAATGTACTGTTGACGTTTACAAGAAAGGCAAAAAGAGGCAGGGAAATGTACTGTTGACGTTTACAAGAAAGGCAAAAAGAGGCAGGGAAATGTACTGTTGACGTTTACAAGAAAGGCAAAAAGAGGCAGGGAAATGTACTGTTGACGTTTACAAGAAAGGCAAAAAGAGGCAGGGAAATGTACTGTTGACGTTTACAAGAAAGGCAAAAAGAGGCAGGGAAATGTACTGTTGACGTTTACAAGAAAGGCAAAAAGAGGCAGGGAAATGTACTGTTGACGTTTACAAGAAAGGCAAAAAGAGGCAGGGAAATGTACTGTTGACGTTTACAAGAAAGGCAAAAAGAGGCAGGGAAATGTACTGTTGACGTTTACAAGAAAGGCAAAAAGAGGCAGGGAAATGTACTGTTGACGTTTACAAGAAAGGCAAAAAGAGGCAGGGAAATGTACTGTTGACGTTTACAAGAAAGGCAAAAAGAGGCAGGGAAATGTACTGTTGACGTTTACAAGAAAGGCAAAAAGAGGCAGGGAAATGTACTGTTGACGTTTACAAGAAAGGCAAAAAGAGGCAGGGAAATGTACTGTTGACGTTTACAAGAAAGGTGAAGAAAGAAATAGTTGTGGTTACAGTAACCTGACTGATTTTTTTCTTCTGTCAACCCTAAACTTTTGTCCAATTATGAAAAACAAACAAGATTTTAAAAGGGGGAAGAAATTGATGGTAGTCAGTGAATTGTGTGTTGTCCCATTATCCCTGCTTTATGAGCCCTTTGGGAATCCCCTATTTAAGTAAAATATCCATTTTTTTCAGTGAAAGATAAATTATTCATGTTCAATCTAGCCTCTTCTATTAAAATTAATAATTGATAAAAAGTTCAGGCTGACCTACTGACCTGATTTATCATGGCTATGCTACTGTAACCACAGAATTTTTTCATTTGGCCTAGACCAAAGAGAGGCAGAGGAAAGGCACTGCTACAAGTTGACATGTAATGACATGTAGAATGACATATCATCTATCAAGAAGTTGGTTGGTTCCTACTTACCCTTTGACTTCTGGAAGGTGGGCCCCTCTTCAAGCACATGATGAACTGTCTC
>JAWQFJ010019628.1:80000-122500 GCA_034096865.1 Theodoxus fluviatilis | reverse complement strand
TGTTGCTAATTTTGATTTAATCTCCGTACCTTTACCATGACAAAATACCACATTTTGTAACATATTCTTTTTATTTGTGTTGTTTTTACCTTTGTTCGGCTGTTGGGCAAGTGCGGGCAAATAATTTTAGCACGTACGTCACTCTCAGAAAACAAAACAGAACAAAACAAAAAGTTAACCTCCTTATTTTCGAGATGTCCGTTCATAAAGTTTGCCGATGAAAGTTCTGAAACTTTCCCGGTTGAGCAAGTATACTCGAATGAATAGGTCTGAAATAAACTTGAATTTTGAACTTGGTACCAGTTTGAAACGATCGATTTGCCTCATGTTGTAAGGTTGCAAAAGTACTCTCCCTTGTATGTTGCACTTGATTTATTTGTCTTCGCGGGAACTCTGTTCTTCAATCCCTATATCAGCAGTTAGTCCGTTGGTTGATGAGACAGAAGGTTCGTCCACCCCTCCACCCGTCCATCGTTCATTCAATCAGTGCGTTGACTAGCAGGTCATTTTGTCAGGCAGGTATTGGGGTAGGGAAGCAGGCAAGCATGTATACAAGGAAAGGCCGATTCCTCCAAAGCAGCAATAAGTCGGCCAATGTGCACATGCAGCCTAATCGCTCTAGATTCCTTCAGGCAAATCCTCCCATCTACAAGTCGAAGTGAAGAAAGAATTACTCTCAGAAATGGAACAGTGGACAAGTTTCAGAGCGAGTGGTCACCGATATCATCACTATGTGAATACAGTATTATAACAAGAAAAGGCCCTTCTCCCAGAAGGGCCTTCCTCCTGATCCTGTTATTCCCCCTCCCTCCCCCCTTTTCCTCCCTCCCTTCTCCTTCCTTCTTCGACCACCCATTCCAGACCTCATCTCTCTCACCATTCCCCATGACGTCTTACGCATCTAATCATTTGTACAAGTTAGTCTGATCTCTCTCTCTCTCTCTCTCTCTCTCTCTCTCTCTCTCTCTCTCTCTCTCTCTCTCTCTCTCTCTCTCTCGGACCATGGTAGCTTAGCTGGTAGAGCATTTCGGGCGTTAACCGAAAGGTCGCGAGTTCAGTCCCCGCCTGTGGCACTACATTTTTTCCTGTCTGTCCCACGCAGGGCTACGACTCTATATATAAGAAAGTGAGAGCCTGGTGTATGCGAAACGTGCTACATCTTTGACTAAAAGGAGTCATTCATCTTCCTTGCGAGATTGTATCAAATCCAAAGGTTTGGAAGAAATACTGAGACTTGAGATCTCATGTCAATAAAGTGTCAGTTAGCATATGACGAGCTAAGGAAAATTAGTACCATTCGTCATTATCTTTCTCAGCAGGCCACCAAAACGCTCATCACATCACTTGTCCTGTCTCGTCTCGACTATGGAAACTCTCTTCTCGCTGGCATCTCTGACACTCTGCTTAACAAACTCCAGAAAGTTCAAAATTGTGCTGCTAGGCTGGTTTTTCGATGTCCCAAGTGTACCCATGTCTCATCACTCCTACATACACTTCACTAGCTCCCCATTTCTCAGAGGATAGATTATAAATTTGCTACTTTGTGCTTCAAGGCCATCGACAACAACGCACCACACGCTCTTACAGAAATTCTTGCAGTCTACACGCCCTCCAGATCTCTACGCTTAGCTGCTGACTCTAGAATGCTCAAGGTCCCTCGCCGTAATAAGAAAACTCAAGGACAGCGTGCCTTCTCCTATATCAGACCTGTAACCTGGAATAGTCTTCCTCGCTCAGTCCGTCATTCTGACACTCTGCCCCAGTTCAAAAGTGCTCTAAAGACCCACCTCTTCCGATCCGCCTTTCCCGCTGAGCTGCTTCGCCTTACTTGACCTTGCCTGTAAGTGCTGTGTATATTGTATAGTTTGTTCTATTTGTTCTATTGGATCTTAGTTTTTGTTTTTTGTTTATGTGTGTCGTGTGTGTTTTTTGTTTTTGTTTTTTGTTTTGGTGGGAATGTGGTGTTGAGTGGTTGTATGAGTGTTGATTCTTTGGATTGTAAACGCCATGGGCTTGCCTGTCAAGGGAAGGTATGTGCTTATGAATAAACTATTATTATTATTATTATTATTACTTGAACTTTATATGTCGATGACGAGGCAAACAAGTGAATAAATACTGATGTTTCAGTTTCAGTCGCGTGATTTTGCTTGTTCCGTTGTTTGCCTTGTAGCAGGGAGAGGGCAAAATGCCCAGCACCTGGCACGTGTGACAACTCAGTACATGCTTTGCTACGTGTAGAGTGCGTATTCTCTGTAAAACAACGCTTCTTTTCTCGGTGGCAATAAACTATGTGTATCAATGGTATGGTAACAGCTTGGAAATACCATTTCATTTACATGGAGATATATACGTGTGTGTGTGTGTGTGTGTGTGTGTGTGTGTGTGTGTGCGTGCGTGTTTTCAACAAACACGTGAGACACCCCCCCAAAAATACACTACATATAGAGTAAAATCCTTTATTAATGTTTATGGTAAGGTATATAAATGCATACAAAGATATATTGAGGAATACTTACACTTTATTGGATACTAACAAATGGACTCGTCGTTTAAATTTTAAAGCAATGAATTGGGAAGTAGGATAAATGAATTCGTATTTTGATTGAAGAGGCATTGGTTTTGTGAATGTAAATATCTTTTGACATGGAAAATATCATGAATATATGAACATATATCGATATTTTTACACACACGCGCGCGCGCGCGCACACACACACACACACACACACACACACACACACACACACACACACACACACAAAGTGCAATAAAACAACTGCATGTACATCCACATAAGTTGTGTGGGCGTGTGGAACAACAAGCACGCAGAATAAATCAAGACTGCCGAAGCGAAGCACATGAAGCACATTACGCTTACGTATACACGAAATTCAAATTGGCACAAGCTACAACGCTCCCCTTGAAAACATGCCAGGTAAAAAAAGGAGAAAGAAAAAAGCCCATTCTGGCAACGCAAAGAAGTGCCGCTCGTCTGCCAGCAAACAAAAGATCTGAAGAGTGAAATGGCTGGCCCTGACACTCAGACACTTTGATGCTTACAGGAATGAGAAATAAGATGTTAGCGGAAGTATGCAAAATGTACACAGCAGTTTTGAATGAGGATCCGTCTGCGCGCATGTTTTTAAATGAACGAGAAACTTCCTGACACAATAGAACACCGCACATTCTTTGAAGGCACAGGAGAAGTATGATACAGCCATTTTGTTTGCAAGCGTCTGTCTGTTCCTTGTAATTTTCACTGTAGGCCTACTCTGCAAACGATTCATATGTTACGAGTATAACCCCTCTACCGCTGCTAACATGTTATGATAAGGCAAACTTTATCAACATTCGCGTGCTTTCTTGGCGTGTGCCCTGCTTCCCCCTGTAGCATGGTACAGTTCTGACTGAACACGTTCCTAAAAAGCGTAAAACTCTGAACCGACAGTGACGTATTCGATCTTGCGCCCTCTCTTCAATACATGTAAAAGTTTTCAGCTGATATATTCAAAGGATTTACTTTTTCCCAACGTCGAATGATAGTCATTACAGCGACAACTTTGAAACTTAACACAGTTACATGTTTGCAGTAATATTCTTGTTCGAGCTAGTTTTCAAGATAATAGAATATGCTATAAACATACTGTGAGGAGCCATGATCAACGGTGTCCCAGGGGGAGTTTATGATGCATATACAAGACGATGTGAGAGTTTCATGAGCAGAAATTTCCAGCATTCAGCATGTCAGTGGTGTCACAGAAGAGGAATTTTAACAGGTGCTCCATGAATGGTGCAACTGCACTGTTGTTCCTCTGAGAGATACACTACAACTGTGAAGTCCGATTGTCAATGTCACTACTTCCAACCATAGTCCCGCTCACACCACATCATCATCAGCTGTCTTTTTATCATTATTGTCACAGCAGCAGAAGCAGGCAGCGAGGCGACCGCAGAGAGAACGGAGGCAGGCAGCGAGACGACTGAGGTAAGAACCATGGTTGCAGTGACAACAGTTCTCTTCGCTCATGCTGACGCTCAAGAACCCTGAGAGCCGCCAGGATTTGTTTTCGTCAGGCCTCTGTTCCACCTCCAGGGGCTTCAGCTCGAAGGAGTCTTCTATTGCTTTGGTTGCATCCATGTCTGAAGGCAGTTCCAAATGCCGTCGTGAGCGGCTGGGAGTCTTCTTCGGCCGCGTCATAAAGTTTTTCTTGAATTTGGCAAAAGGAGACATCTTTGTCTTGGAGCCCCCTGGCGTGAAGATGTAGACGCTGCCATCATCGCCGCTGCCTCCTTCGGCCCTCGTCCCATCCTCACTCTGGGATCCTGGCCGCGTCTTTCTGGGAGGCGTCATGGCGATGAATCGCGAGGATGAACACCTGTGCGCTTCCTCGAGGCGCTGGTCAAGGAACTCGCGCCATTCCAGCTTCTCGGTAGCACTCATCCCCTCGCAGTCTTCGTCCTGCTCTTGTGCGTGCGGTGAAAGAGCCTCGGCGCTGTGCAGCTGCCCGGTGTCTTCACTCACGATGTCGTTAGAGGAGGACTCGGTGCCTGAGTCTGTCTGCTCGCCACCGACCCCGACTGATGAAGGTTTCAGTTCATCCGTCCCTGCAATAACGGTTGCAGAGGGTCCTGCATTTCCTGTCTCTCCATCAGTGTCTTTACTCGAGGTTGTCTGACTCTCGTCTGGGCGAGATGGAACATGATCCAATAAACAGGATCGAGGTGGAGTATCACTTGGAGCAGAATCTTCGGCGATTAGTGGATAAGACTCACTGCTCTCGACGACTGGAGATATACTTGACATTTTACTTGCCGCATCGCAAGCAGAGGTTGCTTCCCCTTCTGTCGAAGAGTCGGATGGAGTAGCCTCCCCTGAGCTGCTTTCTAACTTCTCCATGGCGTCCACCAGGGGTTGAGTGTCTTCGTCACACACGCTTTGGGACTTAATGCTAATTTTGTCAAACTCTCCTGTTGATTTGTGGTATTCGGAGCCGTTGTCCGAGTCACAAGAGGTCACGATCAGGGAAAAGTCTTCAGCACTTCCCTGTGCGTTGTCTTCGCTACTCGCCATTCTGTCGCTGTGGAAGGAGCTTTCGGCGTCCACTGTACAGGTGTTCGTGTCAGCAGGGGACACGCCGACACGGAGCAAATATTTTGTGTCGTGGGAGTATTCACGTCAGACAGACAGAAAGACAGAATTTTATTCAAAACGAGCTTGGGCTCACATACATGTAGGTGCGTTCTACACAGATCTTTGAACTCGTGGTCCAATCTCGTGACAACAATTCAGGCCTTGTGAAATGCATGACTAGTAATTTCGTTCATTCCGAGGAAACAGCTTTCAACGAAAGCTAACAAACGCACGATCCCCACGCTCGGCATCAAGCTTGTTTGCAATGACGTTGTTTCATGCAGTCAGAAAAATGACTTAACGCAAGAGCGGAATATTGGGAGATGGAAATGTGTGCCTGTTAATGTGACTATCGCAACCATGCGATCAGCAATTTGATTCCATCTGGAGAAAACTTCATGTTGTGTAAAGAATATGCCTGATGCTGAGGTAACTTTCATAGATACAGACTTGTCCGAGGCAGAACTTGTTTCCAAAAATTAATCCGTCAGTGGAAACACCGGAGTTCCTTCAGATGAGACACGATTGAAAGGCCCTTCCCTACATAAACGTCCTCAGATGATTCCTGGAGGACTCTGCGGCATGGTGCCAGGAATAACAACGAGGCTCGGTCGTCTCACCGGCAAGACAACTCTGGGCGTCGTAGTGGACCTGGTGGAGATGAGACTGAACGCCGTCCCCAGTTGTCAGTGTTTCTGTTGCCTCTTGCGTTGTGGAAACATCTCAGCTCCGTGCAGACCCATCACCTTCATCCCGTCTTCGCTGTCTGGCTTTACGTCGTCGGTATTTGGCGCGCCTTCTGAGATCAGAGTTAACGTAGAAAAATGAAATGGATCTTCTGCAGACGTTTCCTTACTTCAGTACGAGATGAACACTGATGTTAAATATTGTTGTCAGTAATTTTGTGCAAATTAATTATTTTTAATATCCAAGTCACAAGGAAATTGTTCAGGAGCATGTTTTTGCTTGTCTTCACGCTTATATCGGTACAACACGTCACAAAGAAGGGGTCGGCTATTTGAGGAATCATACTTAACTTACTGAACGTTTACAGATGAACACATTTTGAATTCTCTTGATATTTAAAGCAGCCATTTGGTAGAGCTCATTTCAAAATTATGTATTTCCACCTTGATTGTGATCAGTGTTCTCAATTTGTGAATGAAGTTTTTATCTTTACCATTTCAGTCATGGTTTAGAATTTTTAAAAAGACCTGTAAGTGCATAGTATGACTCCTTTCAGCTCATGGATTTTAGATTGACTGTTGTTTGATTACATGTTTCAAATATCGACTGGCAGCCATGGAAATGGTTTTAAAAAGTGTTTATTGAATTATGTGTATGATAAATTCATCACTCGTTTCCTCCTGTGGGTTACGGGGTAAAAATTGACCCGCCGCGTCTCCCTATGCGATTTGTAAGAGGCGAATAACTGGGGACACCGTGACTTGATTTGTGTTTACTCTAAACTGTTCTAGTTATTTTCGCGCTTAATGGCCTTATATAGCCTACAAGGCTGATAGGCCGTAAAACTCCATTCATCCATTCATCCATCCATCCATCATCACTCCTTGCGAGGTTTGAACTGTGAAACATGTTCATGACGACTTCATGCTCTTTAAGCTTCGTACCATGACGCTCTCCTCTGACTGCGTATTGTATTTTGGCAAGGTTTATGCAACGAGAGCCGTCATACCCGAAAATACATTCCATTGGATCCGCAAAGATTCGATTTACAAGAAATGCAAATTTGCTCACTACTCAGAAATAAAATGCCTGAGCTTGGGACAACCAAACAGGAAGGTTGCGAAATCTACGCTTCTTAAAAAAAAAAGGCGTAAGAAAGGAGAACGACGCCCCAGCTTTGAAAAAACATCAAAAGCATTACTTAATAATACAACTTAGAACTGAAAATCTGCCATATCTCGTCCGTCCAACTCTAGAGTATTCAGTTCCCCATGCAGCTATCGGGGTTCTAGTTCGCCTTGTTCTGCCTACGACTCAAAAGTGACGTAGAGAAGTGAAAAAGCTACGACACCGTGACTGAGAATGAGATCGCAACAGTGTACGCTTTGGCGCCTACACACATACCGTTTTTCAAGCTGATTTTGCTCCCGATCCGGTCTGACCGTGCATGTAAAAATCGGGTTGACAGCCACACGCAACGATTAGCAGTGGAGCCGTGCAAGCGTGAAGGTGCATTGACCCGCATTTCCAATTTTAAAATGTAGGAGCTTTCACGACCTATTGATGCATTCAACATACATCTTTGATAAATTAATGCTGTTCATGGCTTACATTTTCTTTGGATGGGTTTCTAGTATCCCCAAATACAGCGTTTCTGTGCAAAGCGTAGCCTCGTTCTCGCGCCTAATTACGAACAGTCGAGCCGCGGACAGATGCTCTCGTGTCGCCCGGCATAGGAATCGGTCTGGACCGGGTCGGGGAATAGAGCCTGCCCTACTGACAAGAATCGGGCCAGATTGTATGCAAATGAGTCAACCGTTCCGATTCTTGACCGGATCGGCAGCAAAATCGGGGGACATCCGGTACGTGTGTAGGCGCCTAAAATCCTGCAGGGGTTAGAACAGACCTGCCGCACCTCTCTACGCATTTAGTAGACTGCGAATAACTATGGAAATCTTATGAGTTCCTTCACACAGTTAGGGACGCACATATGTACGTAAAAATAAATTCAGTCATTTGTGTGCCCAAGATTACGTACTCGTACGCTTTTGCGAGACAAACGCATGCTCATTTGCCTTCACAGCTTTCATCAATCTCGGAAGTCGAGTTCGGGAAGAAAATGAGCATCACTGCATAATCACCTATACCATTTACGTAGTATGATGAATGGATGGATGTGTGATTGAGCGCTATGTAGACGAACATGCATGTGGTTCTGTTTGCGTGACTTTAAGCGGTCTATTTGTTTTAGTGCATGTAAGTGTCGATGTGCAAACACGTTCCCATGCTACGTTGGCACGACACATGTATGTATTGACGTATGAACGTGTTCACATGCTTCGTTTGCACTAAACATGTATGTATCGACGTATGAACGTGTTCACATACTTCGTTTGCACGACACATGTATGTACGCGACGTATGAATGTGTGCACACGCTACCTTTGTACGATACATGTATGTATCGTCGTATGAACGTGTTAACATGCTACGTTTGTATGATGCGCGTGCGTGTCGACATTTGAACAGTGTTCATATGTTACGCTTGTACAATGCATGCATGTATCGACGTATGAATGTCTTCCCAAGCTATATGTGAACGATACATGCGCGCTCATATATGTGTTGTTGAAAGGGAGGTTCAGTCAGCAACGAGGTATATGGTCACGTGATTTAATTTTTTTGGTCTAGTAGAGAAAAGTGAATTTGAAGTTTCTGATTTCAGATCGTGCCATTCCACTAAGTTTCCACTAAGAAAATAATGCAATGACAGCTTGATCTAACGCGCATCATTAGGAACCCAAGTCAGAATCTGAGAAAAGCAATGGAATCGAGCGGACGTGTAGAAAAGTAAGAAAGGCATTGCGGAGAACGTTTTGTACGGGTAGGTTGAAGACATCCCAGTAGCTTTGACTTGCGTTTCACAGGTATTTGCTCTTTGTGTAATGTGAAAACTATTCTACCCAAGCGCGATTACACATGTCATTAGGATGCAAACCACCTATTAATTTACTGAAAACGGAAGGCTACTAATTAAGATATGCTTTATATCGTGGGTTAGCTACCATCTGTAATGTACTTAACCTGCTTCTAGACCTCGTGTCTACGCGACAGATACTTCCAAGGACAAGTACTTAGCTTGAATGCCACACTCAGATACCGATAAAACACCCACTACAAATGTGCTGCATCTAGCCCAAGATCAGTCTAGGCAGCATGATAAGAATGAAACTCTTGCGTCTATTTAGAGAATGTACAAGCTACGACTATAAAAGTACTCAACACCGTATTCAAGAATCTGACTGAAATACAAGTCTACCCCATTCGACTACATGACCTGATGGTGTATGTCTATCTGAACTGTCAAGTATATTTCTTGTCATTTACTGTTCGGTAATAATTCCTCATGGCACTCTTAAACATGGTTAATTATGAAACAGCCTGGAGTGCTTTCTTTACCACAAGTTTCTTCTATGAGTTTCTAAGGACGAAAATTCTCAAGGTATCAGGATAAAAAAGGTTAAGATTAATACTTTTACATTTCTTAACACGAGCATCACGTACTTAAAAAAAAAGTCTGCAAATCGTAGGAGAATTGATAAAACTCAAGATTTATCGGTATTAAAAAAAAGACGATGCAATTCTTGCATGACTCTAAATGTACACATTTCATCTCACCAACAAACTATTATGTCAAAACAAACCACCCATAACGCAATGATGTGAACAAAACAATACGATAATTTGTTACTTTTGTAATACATATGTACAGTCGATGCAGCCTACGTCCAACGCTATAATACACCTGTTCCATGTGCAAAAAGTTATAGGAAATAACATCGTACAGAATGATCACTCACATCTCCAAATGTTATTTGCACACTGAAATAAGAGACAATCTCGTTGAAGTCAAGTCTGCAGATTGTTTCGACTACAAAAATTAAACAAACAATACGATTTCTGCACAGGCAAGAATAACCACCACAGCCACTGAACACAACTTCTCTGACAAATCCGAGTAGGTAAGGAAGCTAACCAGTCGACCGATATTTGCATATGATCTGCATCTCCGTACGGGTTTGGCAATAATTTAGGCACCAAAGGTCGCATCATGCTCACTAAAAAAAGCAAATCCGCAAGATCTGCATAATCTTTTGCACACTGCTCTACCATCGTGGAGACACGTTCCTTCTCGGCATCCCACAGCAAGAACAGCAGCTGGAGAGGAGAGCACGCAGCCTTTGGAACGGGCAGGTCACGAGGGACGGCGTGGAATGAGCACACGCACGCAGTCTGTCTCCACAGGCACCGCAGCAGCGGCGAATGCGGTTGAAGCACCTGGTCATCCCCCCATTCCTACAACTGCAAATGTGGATGAGTTTCCCACAGACCGTGTCCCCTGCGTATGACGTGGGGTCAATAAAGATGAACGGTTCGTACACTGGGACGGGGTCGAGGCGGCTGGGGCATATGTTCCTTGGGTCTACCTCCATTATTGACTCAGGTGAGGCGATTTCAGTCTGGTGAAACCGCGTATCTCCCACCGTGAGGCGCTCTGCTCGTGTCGCCACTTTTCAGACCAGTTGTGGGTCTGTCTTGATTGTTGCTTGCAACAGATTCTCGAATCCTTTTTCCCCTGTCAGAATCACGGACATTGCTTGATGAAGTAGGTGAGACGGTTTGCTCTTTACCGTCGATGGAGGATGGTTGTTTAGACATTCTCATCACTGACCACGAATCTTTGTCTGTTCAGCGCCTTGATGTTCTTACTCTCTTAATATGGTCACGCTGGTATCTCGCTCTCTCCCTTTTCTATTTCAAATGCAAGCAATGAATTGGGGAATCGTGTGAAGTGTCAAGCTAGTGAAGTAGAGAGAGACAAGACGACGAAGCATGAAAAGCACGCCGACGTAATGCTTGTGAACAGTGCATGGAACACTGAAAGACCGTAACACTTGATTTATTCATTCGTTCGTTCATTCGTTCATTCATTCATTCATTCATTCATTCATTCATTCATTCATTCATTCATTCATTTATTCGTTCGTTCATTTACTCATTCATTCATTAGTGTATTTTCTTCGTTCAGCAGTTTGTCCACGTAATTGTGCACATTTCTTGTGTGTGTGTGTGTGTGTGTGTGTGTGTGTGTGTGTGTGAACGTGTAGATATGTGTTTATGCAGAATAATGGCATACAGCAGCTGCCGCTAGACGCCCGCCTTGTGACCTGGGCCCCGTGGTCAGAGGGTTTTCGGAGCTTGATTCCAGTAGCTCGAGTACGGGTGACCCCAAGCAGCATGATGTGCACAGGGGGATGTCTTGTTAGGGTGGGATGATCACCCTTATACCAGGGTGGACGATCCACCCTTCGTCCGCCATACCCCTGTGATGTGCATATGCCTGGGCTGCACGACACCTTCCTCATCAGCTGGAATGCTGTGGTCTCTGTGCTTTAGGGGCATGTATGCATGTATGTATGTATGTATGTATGTATGTATGTATGTATGTATGTATGTATGTATGTATGTATGTATGTATGTATGTATGTATGTATGTATGTATGTATGTATGTATGTATGTATGTATGTATGTATGTATGTATGTATGTATGTATGTATGGATGTTACAAGATGGCGACCAGAGCGGGCGTGTTTCTGGCGCTCTGCGGTATTTTCGCGCTTGTAGGCGTTTCATCCGTGGTAGCTGTCCCCGTTAACACAGCGCAAGCTCACCGGGATACCAGAGCCAAGCCTGGATTCCTCCAGGAACTGAAACAACTTACGAAGAAGGCACTGCAAAGTGGAAAGATTCGGCGTGTCGTCCATCGTGTGAACAACTCGTCACCGCCATTACAGCCTCGTGAGTACACCACTGATACTAACTTCGCGAACGTTGAAACCTGGCGCGACTTTGACCGTGTGCTGTCTGAGGAAAAGTGGAATGAGTTTGAGACTATTGAACGTTCGTTCCGTGAATCGATCCGCACGAAACATATGACCGAAAGAATTATGTATGTCCACGATGATATGAAAGTATGGGTGCGGGTATTCAACAGAATACAGTGGTTTTTCGTGAGGAATGCTGTATTTCAAACTAGGAAAGAGAATGGCCAACCATACAAGATACAGTTTCTGAAGTATGTGTGGAGAGTGCTGTGCAAGTTCCCTGTGGAGAGGGGATTGCATGGTGAGGTGCAAAATGAGACTTCATTGCTTGCCAGTATACAGTCTGCATTATCATTCATTGATAACACTGTCATGCCAAGCCTACGTAAGCAGCGAAGGCTCTCGTGCGGCATGCAGAGAACCGAAGCGCGCGAGGTGACGAGAGAAGAGCTCACCAACCTCTGGACTGAAAACCAAAAGCGTGCTATTGAGGTTGTCCGAAACGACAGCATGATTGCACCGAAAACTGTCTGCCCCATTGACCCAGATACCTTGAAGGCAGTCTACGATGAAAAAAGCGTGAAGGTCCTGCAATACCCTCTGCCTAAACAACCTTGGCCGGCAGACCTTGACCCACTACCGCCAGAGACTGAGGTAAACTTAGATCCTTTCACAAAGGAGGAAGTGACCAGGGTCATCAAAGAGCTCAAGAACAACACAAGCCCAGGCTACGACGGAGTGGAATATGGCTTCTTGAAAAAGAACCTGAACCGGCTCATAGACACAATCACAGCGATTTTCAGTATCTGCTGGAGAAACAGGAAGATTCCAGCTGATTGGAAACATGCGACAATCACGCTGCTACCGAAGAAGGGAGACAACTCGACAGACCCAAGTGACTGGCGTCCGATCTCGCTGCTCACCTCCATGTACAAGATCTACATGAAGCTGATTCAAGGCAGACTTCTGCCGTGGATTGTGTCCACGAACAGACTGTCGCCAAGGCAAAAAGGCTCAGTGCCACGAGACGGCCTCCAGGAACACGTCTTTTGCTTGAAGACGAGTATTGACAACTTCAAGCACACGTCAGGCAAACTTTTTTCGACCTTTGTAGACATCCGTGATGCTTTTGGAAGTGTCGACCACAGGATAATGTTGGAGGCCATGCAGAGATCTGGATACCCTCAAGAAATCGTCGAAATTACCCAAGACATCTACACAGATTCGACGTTTCAAGTCCAGACGAGAGGAGGATATACCCCTAAGATAACAAGAGCTCGCGGAATCATCCAGGGGTGTCCGTGGTCAGCGATTGCGTTCATCCAGGCACTAGATCCTTGGATAAGATGGTTAGACCACGTCGGCGCAATAGACTCTCTGCTGACACCTTGCCAGGCCTACATGGATGACATCTGCATGGCTGCCAGAGAGGAAGAAACCATGAAAAGAATGATGGCTCTCACTGAGACCTTCTTAGATTACAGTGGTATGCAGGTGAAACATCAGAAATGTGCCGTCATGCATGCTCAACGTACTGGAAACAACTGGGCCAGCCGAGACAGCACAAGAAACATCAGCCTCCAAATACAAGGTGGAACGGTACCAAAACACGGACGATCAGAGGACTACAGATACCTAGGCTTCCATATCAGCTTGGACGGCACTGCAGCGAAGAAACAACGCGAAGAAACTAAGAATGAGGTAAAAACAACACTACTGAAAATTGCCCGATCGCCCCTGCCAGTCAACAAGAAAATCGAAGCCATCAACCCCATGATTTCATCAAAAATGAATTTTCTGTATGAAAATATTCACTTCACTGAGAAGCTATTGCAAGAAATTGAGAACATGATTGTTGACTCTGTTCGTGAACAGCTGAAACTAAACTCGTCGTCCACTCGGGCTCAGATCTTCACTCCCAGAAAGAAAGGCGGGCTAGGTATAATCAGACCCCGCACCATGTTCTATGCAAAGCGTGTTTCATTCCTCCTGTCAGTATTGAACAGTGACGACCCCCATGTACGAGCTTCTGCAAGAGATAGCTTGTTTCTCCATATGAACAAGAGGAAGATCCCCCTGACTGAAGACGAAGAGAACAACTTTGGTGGGTACCAAACAGGCGACGCATATAAACTCATGAAGAAAAGCAGGGTAAACTGGCCGCGATCTGATTTCACCGAATTGCATGAGCTCTGTTGTAGACTGAAGATACATCTTGACTATGACATCCACAGAGACTTATACGCCATCATCACCCCAGCACCTGACGATGAAGAAATCTTCCTCAGATGCTCGTGCCCAAAGACCCTCTACTCGCTGTTGAAACAACGTGAGGTGGACAGAACACTTCATCACTGGCAGGAGCTGCATCAACAAGGGAGATTGCAGCGTGAAACTCTGCCATACGCTGACATGAACAACTCCATCGGTCACCTGACAAACCCAAAGATAAGCGACCACATTACGAGATTCATCGCCAAGGGAAGACTGCAGCTCTTGGAAACAAACGCAGTCAACAACGTGTACTACCCTGAGACCTACCAGAGGGAGTGTAAGCTATGTGGTTTTCCAACGGACACGAACTCACACGCACTCAACGGATGCAGACGTCTCAAGGGACTGTACTCCGAGCGGCATGACAGGTGTGTTGAGATCGTCCGACAAGAGCTAGTTAACAATGTCATCACTGAACACTGTGAACTGTTTCAGAATCAGACCATCACAGTAAATGGACATATGATAGACAGTTCCAAGCCAGACTTGTGTTTTTTAGACCGTACCCAGTCTGTAGCCAGAATTGTAGAAATTTCCAACCCATTTGATGCGTTTCTCGACCAATGCTACCATCACAAATTTGATAAATATAGACCCCTCTGTGCACTTT
Source organism: Theodoxus fluviatilis (assembly GCA_034096865.1). Taxonomy (NCBI): domain Eukaryota; kingdom Metazoa; phylum Mollusca; class Gastropoda; order Cycloneritida; family Neritidae; genus Theodoxus; species Theodoxus fluviatilis. The sequence continues at coordinate 107,909 of JAWQFJ010019628.1, read as the reverse complement.
TAACCGAGGCAGGTTTTGAGACAAAAATCGTTGTGCTGGTCATCGGTTCCCTCGGTATGGTACATAGACGAGTAGTGTCGGGACTTAACATGACAGGGCTGGACAGGAGAAGAAGTAAGCGTATTGCCAAGTACCTGAGCATGTCAGTAATGATTGGCTCCAGAAGAGTATGGGCAAGAAGGGGTCAGGTCTTGGCTGGTGGGTCCCAGTGAGCTTGTGTTTCAAATTGCACATTGATCTCTGTATCATTTTTGGCAATAAAGTGTTTCGATATGTATGTATGTATGTATGTCATCATATGTATGCAAGCCATCAGCAGTTATGTTCCAAAAGCACACTTGACATGCAATTCTATTGAGAAAGCTCTTTTGTCTCTGTCTTCCCGTTTTACACTCTCAAAGAAGCCACCACCATTGTGAGTATTGTAAGTAGTCAGACCCTACCCTATCCTATGGTGCTGCATTTCGCATGAATCATGTATCTATTCACTATGTACAACATTGTACTTCTTCGTGAATAAAGTCTTGTTGATATGTATGTATGTATGTATGTATGTATGTATGTATGTATGTATGTATGTATGTATGTATGTATGTATGTATGTATGTATGTATGTATGTATGTATGTATGTATGTATGTATGTATGTATGTATGTATGTATGTATGTATGTATGTATGTATATATATATATATATATATATATATATATGTGTGTGTGTGTGTGTGCGTACTTTTCTCTGTGTTTGTGTATGTGCGTATACATTTTATCGGCTGGAACAAGTAGGTGTTGGGTTTAGATATGACCGCGTCCTAAATTTTTGGGGGAAAAAAGCACAGACAATGGGCGTGTTGTGAAGATAATGCGCTTTCATGGTGTTGTTTTCTGATTTGTAGATGAAGGGGAGCAGGACGATATCCGTGAAAGTGTGTTTTCACAACGACTCTCTCTTCTTGATGTGGAAGCAAAGGTAACCCTGGGTAGCAAAGTGATCAACGTGAAATCAAATTGTGTACAACATTTTATTCACGTGAATCTGCAGTACAAAAACGGAATTCATTAGTAGTAAGTTTCAAAAGCCCTTAGTATGGAATAGTGTTATGTATCATCCGTACATCATGAAATGGGACTGTCAGAGTTTGAGAAAGGCACACATTGTGAGTACTACCGATAGGGATCGGTATCGGCCAAGCATAGGTATACGTTAGAGCTGGGTTACAGGTGATCCGAGACGAACTTGGTGACGTCCTTGAGTGTGGAGGCTGCTGATTGGATGGTGAAAAGCAGCACGGAAAAATGGTGCTTGACCAGCTCCCAGCGTTCCTCGCGCTCAGGGTGAAGGTCAATTTCAAACAAAATGTCTGCCAGACCCGGGAAGGTGCTTCCGTGGTAAGCGTCGTTGGAATTCTCAGCATAGAGAAGGTGCCTGCAGTTATACAAGTATACATTGTGGTAAGTGTGAAGTCTCGGTGTCTATACATCAAATATGTTTTCGGTAGTTGACGTTTAGATTTAAGTGTAGAGTGATAGAGGTACACGTTTTGCGAAACACATGGACTCTCTGCAAGAATGAGATATTTGTTGCGCGTGTGGACCTTGAAGTCTTCTGCAAAGTGAGAAACTTCTCGTAGGTAAGATGTATGTATGTAACATTCAAAATATGTTCAAAATATATTTGGAGTAGCAAACGCCCTGCGTGCCTACATAACATTTCTGCAGTCACAAAAATGTATTCTTATTTCATTTGTGGAGTTTGGTGTTACATACATTTGTGTCTTTACCCATCCAGCGCAACAATTAAAACTTACCAGGCACAGAGCATCTCGAAACCTCCGTTATGACAAGCAGAATCAAGGGGAAAACACATTGTCGTTATAGTGCTTTACAAAAACTGTTGTGCAGACTTTCAGATTCCTCTAATAAATACAACCTTCCAGTGGCCACAATCTTAGACGCGCATATTTGTTAAATTAGGCTCAGCTGTCGCATGTCGATCATATGTCTGTAGGAAGTGATTGAAGTCCGCCTTTTTGAGATGCTTTAAGATGTCTAGAGTCAAATGAATCAATGTCGTTCACAGTTTGGTATCTTCTCTGAAACGACATTTGAAACCATTGAGCGAAATCGTACATGGCAGCAGTGTGACACGGCTGCACTATACATGCATAAACATTTGAAGACTGAGTGCAGTCTGGTACACATTGGAGACACATCAATGGCGTAACAGAGTGAAGTGAAGGTAAATCTACGTAATGCCGGCATGACACGCTGTCACGACACAGTCGTAGCGGACAGAGAAGGCCTCGAGCTAACGTCACAGTCTATAAATACCTACCTGTTGTGGGGACAAAGGTCTTGAGACGACGACATAGTCTATAAGTATCTATCCGTTGTTTACACAACGGGGGAGGTCCTGTCATAACGTCAGTCCATAATTAACTACATATAGGAACGAAGAGGAATGTCGCATGACATCAGCTTCTAAAAATACGCACTTGTAGTCGCGACGAAGGGGAAGGCCATTGGGGTCAAGAAAAGCCTTGTCCAGTAGCATCATCTGGTCGTTGACCATGCGTACCAGCAGAGGACTGCAAAGAAGGAAGTAGAATGGAGTAAACTGTAGGTGTCTCTCTGTGAGACGGAGGAGTCAGTGCAAGAGTTTAGAAACTGATTTCATGCATTAGCTACTGGTCCAAGCCTAGGTCTGAGACCGCTCGTCATTGTGTTCTAACCATGAGGGTAACTAATCGACATTCTACTTGCATCTGAGAGCTGACGAAAACAAACAAACAAAACCACAGCGATGGATTTTACGTGTGAGGACGGGAAGGTGCTTACGCCATCTCCACTACAAAACATCAGTGGACTTCGATGCTGGCTCATTGTAGCATAGAACCTTTTTGTCCCTTTGCTGCTCCAGGATGGAATGAGCCACGTCAGTTGAGCATTGTGACATCAATGTATGGCCGAATAATTCTATGCACTCTGCACCTTCACCAGCTGGAGCCCCTGGCTGCTGGGTTTGGGCGCCTGCTCCAGCAGCTCTGCCAGGGATGGCCGCTAATAGCCAAAGAGTTTACTGGGGGGGGGGGGGGGACATCGGGAAAAGGCCTGGTTATTAGGATTTTACAGTTCGGCCAAACCGTTTTGGAAGGTCGAGTTCAAACTACGCACAGCAATAAACTTGTCACCAAATCTAGTATCAAACCCCAAGATACATCTCTACACTCATCAAAAGATCAAACTGGATCCAAGTACCATCAAAGGGTGCGTCTCCTGGAAGAGGAGTGATGCTTGAGCGAATGTCTACACCTCTGGGCTAACGTGAAGTCAAGGAGGCGTGGAGGTGGTAAATGAAACAGATTACTATCAGTAAGAGAGGAGACGCTGAAAGGGAACATGAAAGGGTAAAGGACGATGGTTATAAAAGTAAAACTGGAACGGATAGAGAGGCGGAAGCGTACAATAAAAGACAAATAGAACGTGGCACTTACTTATTTCTATTTATAGATCCCAGTCGAGTGTTGAAATCCCGGACAGCATCGGAAAATGCAACGATGGCGACATCGAGATCATCTAGAAAACACAAATCACCAAATGATATATCGCAATTATTGAATATTTCCACAGACAATTGAAAACAGAGACAAACAAACACTATGCACAAATGGATATAAACAAAAACGATATTTTCATTTCGTTTTGTACAAGTTAAGCTTTGAGAAAATAATCTAAACAAAGCATGAAGGGGGATCGTAACACTTTTAATTTGCTAATTTTGAGCATGGTGCAGCTTTAAATATAGAGTAGTAATTTTTACATTAGAATATACATGTATATGTACGATAGAAAGCAGACAACAACAAGTTTCACACACGCGCGCGCACACACACACACACACACACACACACACATATATAAAACACACACACACATATATATAAAACACAGACACGTACACGCACGCACACGCACGCACACACACACACACACACACACACACACACACACACACACACACACACACACACACACACAATCTTCACTCGTATTCGTCTAGACAGAACTCAACCAGAATATTGTAATAGGTGGACTGCGGGCGAGACGAGGCGCAAAATTGAACAAAATACAAAGGCGGTAAATAAAGAGATGTTTAATAACACAGGGCGAGTACAATTGCACATTTTCGGCTTAATGGTCTTCATCAGACGTAAAACAAAAAACACAACTGAACTATACTGGGTAAAATATATGTTATTTTTAAGTTTATAAAAACCGCTGGCGCTGAACCTCCAGGTTTTGGCATATATATTAATTTTTTTTAAATATCAGGTTCGGACCCGCAACCTCTCGAGAAAAGAGGGGAAATAAAACACACACTTAAAAACACAAAAAACCAAGTTGGGTTTGAACCCACAACCTCTCAAAAAAAGAGAGGAAAAAAAGTTTCAGTGCAGAATCGAATCTGGTCATGTATGACCAAGAGTCCAACGCTCTACCAGCTGAGCCATTAGATAATTGATATGGCAGAGTGTTTGTAAAGCATTTATAACGTTCTTTTCCGTGGCCACACGAGCAGCTAAATCTCATCCGGCTGAATAAAAGCAAAGGAGTCTGTGCGGGGGTGAGTCTCAGATCTGCATTTGAAATTGAACATTACTGCTCATTGCTCCTGCAAGGCTGTATAAGTGTTGTATTTTTTCATCATTTATCTGTTACGCGTTTGATGGAGTAACCTAAGCTCGCATTCCAAAATTGTAGAACCTACTGCTGAAGTGTTGTGTGTGGATCCAAAAAGCTTGCGCAACTGTCCTTTGCACTGACTGTCCTATGCACGGACTGTCCTTTGCACTGACCGTCCTTTGCATTAACTGTCCTTCACACTAACATGTCACGCTCACCAGTGGTTCGGACACATGCTGGTCATTCTGTGCACTGGTCAGTGTGAAAGTGCATAGGACAGTCAGTGCATCGGACAGTCAGTGCATAGAACAGTCAGTGTGAAGGACAGTTAATGCAAAGGACAGTCCGTGCATAGGACAGTCAGTGCGAAGGACAGTTGTGGAAGCTTTTTGGCTCCACACACAACACTTCAAGTGTAGGTTATAAAATTTTGGAATACGAGCTTAGCTTACTCCATCAAACACGTAACAGATACACGATTAAAAAACCAACAACACTTACCCAGCCTTGCACGAGCAATGAGGATGGTTGATCTTCTGCTTAGCAGCGTCAAGATGGAAAGAAAGTCGATACATAATGTGCTGCTTAATTTTTTCCGCATTGATCTGAAGCACCGAGCTGTCACCTCTACCGTTTAATCCGCTTGCCAATAGATCTTAATTTCGTCTAAATAACATGAGTAGTATTTATTCATACCCCTGTCTATCACAGTCTGAGAAATCTTCTCACTGTCTGGCAAAAATGAGACACAAATGCTGTCCAGAATACAATGCAACGAGTTAGTCGACGTTTATTCGGAAGCCATTTTGGCGCTTGCAACTGTTACCACGCGAGATACAGCGAGAAAGGGATGTGGCTGTGGAGTGGGTCGCCATTCCATCAAGAGACTACTTGCATCGTAAAAAATCCTTCTTTATCCTTTCACCAATGTTCTCGAAATTCTTCCTTATCAAAAACCTATTCGCAAATGACGTCACGTTGTTGATGACGTCACACATTTCGCAATTTGGCCATTCCATGAATGGAGTATTTGGGGAGGCGATGTCGAGTGTACGACCTTAAAAAACCACTTTCTCATCAAGCCTCGATTCTGAAATTTTGATACATTCAATCGGACCTAACTTCCAGTTAGTGTGCAAAATGTCAAGGAAATCCATCCAGTAGTTTTTGAGAGATCAGCCGTGGAGTCGGGACAGTCACACACACACACACACACACACACACACACACACACACACACACACACACACACACACAGACAGACAGATAAAAACCGCTGGCGCTGAACCTCCAGGTTTTGGCACTATTTAAAAAAGATCGGGTTCGAACCCGCAACCTCTCGAGAAAAGAGGAGGGGAAAACACACATACACAAAACCACAAAAAACCAGGTCGGGTTTGAACCCACAACCTCTCGAAAAAAGAGAGAGAAAAAAGTTTCAGCGCACGCATGACCAAGAGTTCAATGCTCTACCAAATGTGCCATTGAAAACTGATATGGCTGAGTGTTTTTAAAGCATCTATAACGTTCTTTTCCGTAAACCACCGCAAGATTTTGAACATCTCATATAAAGACCATGTCACGAATGAGGAAATCAGCAACAGGGTCAGGAGAGCAATTGGACAGCACGAAGACCTGCTCTCAATCGTGAAAAGCAGAAAGCTGAAGTGGTACGGTCACGTGTCAAGAGGCAGTGGGCTGGCCAAGACCATCCTGCAAGGTACCGTACGCGTACCAGGTGGGAGAAGGAGAGGCAGGCAGAGAAAGAGGTGGGAATACTACATCAAAGAGTGGACAGGCTTGACCTTTGCTGACTCACAGCGAGCCACAGAGGATAGAGATCGATGGAGGAAGATTGTCCGAAAGTCATCAGTGGTGCCTCAACAACCCATCTCAGGGTTAAGAGACTGAACCAAAGACCATACATTAATAAGACCGCACACTCGGCTGATTTTAGCGAGATTTCCGACAGAGTGATCTCCCCGTTTTCGCGTGTCTCCCCCAGAGCGCTTGTGCGAGATATGTTGTATAGATTATGCCACGTGCGTGAGGAATAAAGTTTAGTGAACGAATAGCAGAATGCAAGTGCGTGCAAGGGTTTTTATAGTATTTCTTGACAGCGATATGTGTGTGAGAAACCGTTTGTTTCGTAATTTGTAAACATGAACAATAATTAACCGAGTGCGTGGAGAAGCGAGCGTAAACACTAAAATGAAAATCCCCACACTAAACTAAAGCTGGGAAAAGGGTCAAGGTGTCAGTAAACTATATCTCTCGTAAAAGATCTATACACAATTTTCTCCACGGAAAAGCACGTCCCTAACAAGCTGGTCTAAATAAAGAAATAAACACCGGACGCATAATTATGATCTACGCCCGGCCTGAGCAGCAGACGATCGAGCAGCATAAAATGATAAACGCGAGAAGAACAGAAAAATCGAACTTCGTAATTTGTGATGCACAAGATTCCTTTCACTGTTGAACCTCAGGAGAAAATACTGTTGTTAAAAATGCTGAATTTGTTAAAAACTGTGATGACAAAGACAATGCAACGTGTGTAAATCCGTACCTCGCTTCGCGTAGTGTAAAAATAGCCGAGTGCGCGTCTTAGTACGAAACGACTAGGTACAAAAACGTCCAGGATACGAAACGACACGCATCGTAAAAAATCCTTCTTTCACCTTCACCGATGTTCTCGAATTTATTCTCCTCGCATTGATTCTATAATAGGATCCATGCTGCTCGAAAATCTCCTGGCAAATGACGTCACGTTATTCGACGTCAAATGATCACGTCACAGATTTTGCAAATGGAGTCTGTTGTATCGTTTTCATTGCAACACCAAAATGTAAAAAAGTCACTTTCTTTTCAAACCTCGATTCTGAAAATTTGATAATATTGAATCGGACCTAACTTCCAGTCAGTGTGCAAAATCTCAAGGAAATCCGTCCAGTAGTTTTTGAGATATAAGCCGTGGAGTCGGGACAGACAGACACTCACACACACACACACACACACACACACACACACACACACACACACACACACACACACACACAGACAGACAGACAGACAGACAGACAGACAGACAGACAGACAGACAGACAGACAGATAAAGTCTGTAGGACCTCCAGTAAACCTGGAGGGATAAAGTCTGTAGGACCTCCAGTAAACCTGGAGGGAAAATTGCAATTGTACTTACTCTGTGTTTTAAAACGACTTTTCATTTACCGCCTTTGTTTTCGATCGGGGTATGTCATGCTGCTCCAAGCGTATGTCCTCCATGGAGATATTTGCGTGCAAGGACCACGGCTAATACTGACCTCTTCATGAACAGATGCTAATGACTAACTAGCAGACAGTGCTATCTTGTCCCTTGAGATATGCATCAAAGAATTAAGTATTAGACTTTCCTGTGTAGATAGAGAATGACGTGCCCATGTTGGTATTACTTCACCAACTGCTGTTAGCGTCAAGTAACCTATTCATTTTGTTATCATATGAACTATCCATGTTCAATTGTTCTCACGTGATTTTGTCATATATGTGCCAAGTCTGTTCGTCGTCATCTACTCATATTGGCAGCATGAAATCCATCCATGTTAATACGCACGATATGCACGTGTAAGAAATTAAGAATCCAGATTTCTCCCATACCAGGGAATGAACCACGGCACGTCGCCTCGCATATAATCAAATGGCAAAGCTTGCCCGCCTAAATATGCCTGTCTAAAGACAAGGTTTGAATACGCGAGTAGAGGTTGAGGAGCTGACTATGCACTCGTGCAGGAAGAGAGACTACTGGATATGGGGCTGCCAGGAGCTGGTGATCTATATATCATGCACGTGTTGTGTGATGACGTGACCCACCAATGTTGGTGAGGTGTCGCCGCAGCTTCTCTCCGTAGGCTGCCATCAGGTTGGAGGCGTCAGCGTTCAGATCCGCAGCGTAGTCCCAGAGGCTGAAGGGCAGAATCAGGCTGTCCGCCAGGTGGCGCGCCATCTCCGCCCCAACGCGCGCCACCGCCCTGTGGTACTGCAGTCACATTGCATTGTCAGCATTCTATCGTATCATCATCATCGTCGTCGTCGTCGTCATCGTCGTCTACGCCGTTGTCTTCGTTCGTTATCATAGCCAGCGTTATTTCATTATCATCGTCGTGCACATGTCAGCCCTGGTCGACACACTATGCAGCTTCTGGTCCAATGTCTCGAAAAAACTGAAACAACAGAAACGCCAATGTACGTCCATTCCATGCATTTCGTTCAACTTCTAGAAGCACTGCACACGCAAAGGCAACATGAAGTGCCTATGTCTAAGAGCATGTGTCACTCTCTGTGTCACCTCGAAGTCCTTGTCGAGAAGGTTCTTTACGGCGTAGAAAGTTTCGTAGACACTGTGGGACAGAGGGTGACTTCCCAGGTTCATTTTGTTCTGAAATGTAAAAAAAAACATCAACGATTTACATAGTGAAATAAAACATTTGTGTTCCATTCACGCGCGGGCAAGCACGCACGCACGCACGTACACACACACGCGTACGCTCACACACGCACACCCACACACATGCACATACACATATATGCACAAACATACACACATGCACAAACACAACACGTACGCACACACACTCACACACACACACACACACACACACACACACGCAACATACACACACGCAACATACACACACACAACATACACACACGCAACATACACACACGCAACATACACACATGCAACATACACACACGCAACATACACAAAACACACACGCACGCACGCACACACACGCGCACGCACACACACACACACACACACACACACACACACACACACACACACACGGAAATATTATGTTTTATAACAGTATGGGGAGACTCAAACATCAATCATTAGAAATTATTGTCTAAACCACGCAGAGCAGAGAAAAACAAGAGGCAGTTTTGTAGTTGTCAATGTGTTTAAAGCGGACTCTGCCTATTTTCGTACAGGAACAGTAGGGGAACACAAGATATCATAGTGAATGCTGAAGAAAGCACTTTGCTTGAAGATGTGTGTCCTATTGGACTATCCTCGCCTCTAGGGTGACTTGATCGACTTGATAATGATGAATATTAATACATTTTATCCTTTCATTGCCCACGTGCTGCCTCTAGTGTACATCGGCGCCAAAATTTATCTGCTGACAACGCCTACCAACAACATTTGTTTCCTGTGGTCTAAGCATTGCGTCTTTGTGTTGCTCAGTCTTTCGCACAGTGCTCTATCTCACCATAAAAAGTAAATACTTGATGCCATTTGTTGGACCTATGTAGGTATCGTTCAAGAGTCCATGTCGTTAAATAAGAGGAGCAACGACGACATTCTAGCCAGAGCAGTGACCTCCTGGTCATCGACAGAGCTCCCCTACTCTGAACCTAGCTTTATTTCCGATAGACTCAGTGCTGCTTGGGCCCTGGGCCACACTTGGTGGATGTGGAAATGACAGCATCATGCAGCCTTTCTGGTCTGTCCCACGTAAGGATTTATCTGCATTAATTCATTTGGAGGATTCTCATAGGACCAGACATTCCACATTGGTATGCAACTGCTGCAAGGGAGAGACAGTCCAACCAAGCAACGGCAAAATAAGATATTTTCAACGAGCTCCAACTATGGTAGATACGGCAGAACAAGAGATTCTAGAGAGAGTGTATTACTACCATTCTCTTTGTGAGGCCATTGTGATACTGTCCGACTGGAGACTGGCACTGACCATGTTGTAGGTGTAGCGGAAGTCCACAGCTGGAACCCCGGCTTTGTGCAGTAGAGGTGCATAGTCGCTGCCTGACCCGATCTTCTGCAGGCTGGGGAAAAAAGAGGAACAGTGAGGTACCAATCCATGTCGGAAATGCCAGTGATTCAAAACGTTGACATTGCAATCTCCATCCTACCTCCCAAGAAATTTTCTCACGCTTAGGTGATACACGACTCTGTTCATTCTCTATATCAAATCTTCATTCTTCCATGGTCCACACGGAAGTGTTTCGTAAATCGTTCACTTATTATGCTACAAATATATGGAACTCGATACCTATTTTTGTCAAAGAGTCATAGAATCTTCAGTCATTCAAAACACAGTTAAAACTCTACCCCAAAAGCAATAATGAGAGGGGGCGGAGAGGGCGGAAGGGACGGGGGAGGGGGGGGGGGGAGGGGGGGGGAGGGGGGGGGGGAGGGGCGGGGTTGTGGTGTGACAACACGATGGCATGTAACATTGACAGAGATGAGAGAGAGAGAGAGAGAGAGAGAGAGAGAGAGAGAGAGAGAGAGAGAGAGAAATTAAGTTCGCATTTGTACAATGTTTTTATTGTAAGAGCCACTGGAAGTTGAACTTTTATTGTACAAGTGTATACCCTCAATAAATAAAGTAATCCAGATGAATTAAATGTATTTTCTAAGTCCATTTTTGATTATTTTGAATGGTTTGTACACGTAAACACCCACAACTTTAACTCATGTATTCGGTATGTGAGGGGAGATTGTTACCCATCGGCATTTGAAGTTGGTTAGTGTACATGTAATTCAAACGTGAATGAAAATTGTAGGACTCCCATTGTGGAGTTCCAGGCGCTTGAAGGAGATGGTTCTACTAGAAACATTTTTGAGAGAGCGGCCCGAAAGATGTATGTACGCGGATGCAACGTATATTCTGCAGGAACGCAATTCCTGACTACTCTAAATGTATATTGCACTCGACGCATAATTTACTGACTATATTCATAAGTCTTCGATAAAGTAGTGTTCTGTCGAAGTTTCAGAGCGTTTATTTCGGCTTCAAGGAAGTTACTTTTGCAAAATATAATTTTTATTTTTGCGAAGCTCTTACTATCTAAATAAGACTTTCACCCAATCAATGAAACATTCCAAGAACTCTACTCCGACATACAAAAAGTAAATTGCCAGAATGAGCATATCTTGAACAAAGTGCAAATAGCTCGTGACTTACTTCTTCCTAGAGATCAAACAAATTTAAATCACTTTATCTGAATTTTTCATAGCAGGTTGCATAAACAAGTTAGAATAACTTCCAGTCAGGCATTCTCAACCTCATACTTATTTTGTGTGGAATGAAGCAGTGAATTCAAGGTGGGGTGGGGTGGGGGGTGGGGTGGGGTGGGGGTGGGGGGCATTTCAGGTCCATGTCTTGGTGTTGAGCAAATATTTCGCATTAAGTGAATCAGCATCGAGGTAAACATGCTAGCGAGAAATCATTCCACATTTATTTATATTCTGGAAAGTTAGTCAAACAACTTTTTTCCAATTCAGTGTGTAGGAAAGTTTTGCTCCGATACAGGATGATGACATCAACCAACGAGTGCTACAGCAGCAGCAGCAGCAGCAGCCGCAGCAACAGTAACAGCAGCAACAGGAGCAGCAACAGGAGCAGCAACAGTAACAGCAGCAGCAGCAGCAGCCGTAGTAGCAGCAGCCGTAGTAGCAGCAGCCGTAGCAGCAGCAGCAGCAGTAGCAGCAGTTGTAGCAGCAGTAGCAGCAGTAGCAGCAGTAGCAGCAGCAGCAACAGCAGTTGTAGCAGCAGCAGCAGCAGTAGCAGCAGTAGCAGCAGCAGCAACAGCAGTTGTAGCAGCAGTAGCAGCAGTAGCAGCAGTTGTAGCAGTAGCAGCAGTTGTAGCAGCAGTAGCAGCAGTAGCAGCAGCAGCAACAGCAGTTGTAGCAGCAGTAGCAGCAGTAGCAGCAGCAGCAGCAGCAGCAGTAGCAGCAGTTGTAGCAGCAGCAGCAGTAGCAGCAGCAGCAGTAGCAGCAGTAGCAGCAGTAGCAGCAGTAGCAGCAGTAGCAGCAGCAGCAGCAGCAGCAGCAGCAGCAGCAGCAAAGGAATGCCTGTTTTGAGTTATGCGACTTAGTTTCTCCGACAGTGTTGCCGAGGGACTGCCGTAATGTAAACATAGCATCAGTGAGAGTAGACGCACAGCGGGAAGGTGCTGCCCTTGGCCTCGGGGAAGCTGGCGGACCACTTGTCATAGACTGTCTTGTAGCCCAGCTTCAGGTCCTCTGGATCAGGGGTGGGCACCTGCACAACACATTCACAATGTTAGACCTGACTGCAATATTTATTGTGACGACATTCACTATGTTTGACCTGACCGCAATGATTATTGTGACTGTCACATTCACAATGTTTGACCTGACTGCAATATTTATTGTGACCACATTCACAATTTTGACCTGACTGCAATATTTATAATGACTGTCACATTCACAATGGCAGTGGCTGGCTTGCCTGCGACCAAACACAATTCAGTGATAGAGATTGTCCTGTGCGAGACCAAAAGCGACATATACATAATGCAGTGGTTGTATTGTCTGGGACTAAACACATAACGACAAAGGTCGCACTGTTCGAGGTAGAACTTCACATGACGGTACATTTCACGTATATTTGAACACGCAGCATGATAGCAACAGATGTTCATCCTGAAGCAGACCTTGGCATAGAGATAACAGATGCTCTGTCACGTGGACGGAGCAAATTATTAAGTACCTATCTCACTTTAAAAAAACACCCTGGTACATGTTATTCTGTCTGATCTGACATGCAGTAAAACACAGCATCTTGATAGTAGCTGCTCTGATCAGGTGGAAAGGCAGCACCGAGGCATACACTACATGGACTCTAAGACTTCTGATTACAAACTCACAGCTCCACGTGTTGAACATGGATCTCTAAGAAAGCACGCATGGTTCAGCGGGAATACATGTAGTTCGCATTGTCCGCCTGCCATGCTTTCTAACTGTAGTGCTTGATTGTGTGAATGCATGCCTGTGCGCGCGTGTCCACGAAGAAACCGTTTGAAAATGCTGAGACGCGTTTTCCAGAGCATGGCGATTCTTATCGATAAGTATGTTTTTAAAAAAACTTTCAGAGACGAGTGTCAACAGCGATAGTTCGCATGAACAGATTCAAGTAAAAAGAAAAGGGTTGGCCTTCGCGAACGCTCGCTGCGACCATTTATCTCTGGACGACATTTATGTCATTCGATACGAATCGTTACATTGTCTGGAGAAGGCCCCTCTGTACCTCTGTGTGTGTGTGAGTGTTTGTCATTCAGCGTGGCTGAGACTCTGTGTTCAGAATGTGTGTGCGTGTGGTGTGTGTGTGTGTGTGTGTGTGTGTGTGTGTGCGTGTGTGTGTACATGCCAAAGTGTGTGAATTCGTGTTAGTGAACATACGTGCATTCGTGCATGAATGCATCTGTGCGAAGCGTGCTGCGTGTATATGTATCCAAGCTGTTAGGTTTGAGAGAGAGAGAGAGAAGGGGGGGGGGGGGAGAAAGAGAGAAAGAGGAAGAGAGAGAGAGAGAGAGAGAGAGAGAGAGAGAGAGAGAGAGAGAGAGAGAGAGAGAGAGAGAGAGAATGTGGGTTGCGTGTGTGTGTGTGTGTGTGTGTGTATGTGTGTGTGTATTTGTGCGTGCGTGTGTGCGAATGCACGCGCTCGCGCACGGAATTTCTTATGAGTGTAAGGATGCGAACATTCGAGTGACTGAGTGGGGAGACCACAAACCTTTTTGGAAGCAGCATAAATCACCTGCCTCAGAATCGGGGTTCCCAGGGCTCGGAGGGAGAAGTTACCTGCAAGTACAAAATGTGCATGACACGTCTGGACACAAGTAGTTGCATGACAGTGCAACAAACGCCATATCATCGAACCAAACAGCCAAACGGTTTATCAGCAGTGTATGTCCTTTAGCGCATAACAATGTCCAGACCATCGACCTGGTCAGTTTGAAAAGCAGTAGGCATAAGATCAGTTTCTCAAACTGAGACATTGTCACTTTTACAATCAGCACAACGAGACCAACCATTACATGCCAACTGGTTTTCGAAGATTTCACCAATATTTCCGAATTAAAATCTGGAACAGCAGAAGGTAGCATTTTAACACGCTGTCCGATGCGATGACGCGATAAATTAGCAAGCTGACTTATTCACTTACGGCAGAACAACTTGGAAAGTACGCGTGAGCCATGTTATGCTCATGGCATACCGAGGCGAAATAACCATTTATCACGACAATGTATTTTACTCTCCTTCTCCTTCTGTTGATGACTTGTGTACAAAGGAAGATCATAGGAGCAAATAATTACAACACCGCCACACTATTCTTTGCACCAACATGAATTCCATTCAGACTGTCGCATATGAGGTTAAAAGAGAGGGTGAACTTCTTATGTGCTCAAAGTATGAAACACAGCGAGAGCATTTTACACTGAATACCTTTCGTAGTTGTGTAATTGCTACTGAAAAAATCTAATAAAGAAAGAAACCTAAGCATGTCCCTTAATTAGCGTTATCAAACAACATAATATAATATTAATGCTGCTGCAATCCTACTGCAAAATTACTTCTCCCCTGCAGCAGTACATTCATCACAGGCGAACAATCAACCAAGCTGATGTAGACGCAGTCTTTTTTAGATTTGATTTAGACGTAGCGGCTGTACCTAGTGGCAGTAGTGCAAGAGAAATGGCTGCCATGGCTCAGTTCCAGCTCAGAGTGACTGACTCCTATTTTCGATCCTGCTACTGAAAAAAACCCTGCGTCCCTTTGAAACGTCCCCTTGTTTATATAACGCCGAAATGCTCTCGCTCTCTCTCTCTCTCTCTCTCTCTCTCTCTCTCTCTCTCTCTCTCTCTCTCTCTCTCTCTCTCTCTCTCATGGACTCACCTTGAACAGCAATTTCTATGTTCAGGTAGGCCACGGCACGGTTTTGCAGATTCTTAACGTAGTGCTGCAAGACATACACCTTGAATTCCTCCACTGCATGGAAGACTACACGCGGCAAGGGTATCAGGGTCTTCATTCAGTTCATTAACGACACGAAAAGTGTCAACATTACATTCCAAACACATACACACACACGCACACACACACGTGAGCGCGCGCCCTAGCACACACACATATACGCACGTGCACACACACACACACACACATACAGGCACACAGACACACACACACACGCACACACTTTCACATATGCACATGCATACACAAAAATGCACACACATGCGCACACACACACACGCACACACACACGCACAGACACACGCACAAACACTCGCACACACACATACACACATACATACACACATACACACACACACACACGCACACACGCACACTCACACATACACCCCCCCCCCCCCCCCCCAACACACACACACACACCAACACACACACACACACACACACACACACACACACACACACACACACACACACACACACACACACACACACACTCGGTTGCGAGTAACTCAATAGATACAAAGACAGACGAGGCGACACAGGGAGAGAAAGGCAGGGATGCCTCACCTCCACCCACTCCGTGGACCCCACAAGACCGAACTCCTCCGCTCCCCAGCTGCAGAACATGATGGACCTCCTAGGCCGCCATCGGCCTGAAGTGACAGGCAGCGCACAGTGATAGAGTGAGGTGACAATAGTGTGTCTGATAGGGGTGACATGCTTGAATAGGGAGAGGCCATCAAGTGACTGAGTGAGGTGACAATAGTGTGTCTGATAGGGGTGACATGCTTGAATAGGGAGAGGCCATCAAGTGAACTCACAAATGGCGCTGTGTGGACTGCAAGGATTTTCATAGCAGACAGTGATATGTCAGTTGCGTGAAGCGTGAGTTGTGGGGAGAGAGATAGAGATTGATTAATTGATTGATTGTTTATTTTCGGCCGACGACCCATCACGTAGGAATAACTATACACATATGTACAAATTAAAAACATTAACGTATCAATTGTAGTCACAATAGAATATTATCTTCTGAAAGAACGTGACATATCATATCTCGTCAGTATGTAATTCCACTTAGAATAAAATGAAATAGCTGTACAGCAATGTGAAAGTGTTTACATATACATTTTAAAATCAATGCGCATCTTGAGCGTCTGAGAGACACGTATAAAGAGAGGAGGGTGGGAGTGAGTGAGAGAGAGAGAGAGTGAGAGAGAGAGAGAGAGAGAAAGAGAGAGAGAGGGGGGGGGAGATATATATAGATAAGAGAGAGAGAGAGGGGGATATATATATATATATATATATATATATATATATATATATATATATATATAGAGAGAGAGAGAGAGAGAGAGAGAGAGAGAGAGAGAGAGAGAGAGAGAGAGAGGGGGGGGGGGGAGGGGACTTGGGTGGTGGTGGGGCCCGGCAAGCAGGCAAAGACAGAAACAATCCCTGTGTTCCGTTGCACTCCTGCTTACTTTGTTCATTACCCTATGCCATCCGTATTGCTCACTCAATTGAAATTTGTCTATTCTCTTTTCACTAATCTTTCTCATCCCTGCGTTCCGTTGCACTCTGCTTCATCTCTGCTACGATGGAGCCGGCTCAGGAGTTTCGATTGGTCGGTTTATTTAAATAGTTAAAAAGCACGTTACCATCAAAAGTAGAGGGTTTTGGAGGCCCTCTTTGGATACATGAATCCTCTAAATGATTTCACAATCAATTATATCCCTCTTGATCGAATAGACAACTTCATAAAATCATTAGAGTCGAAAATCCATTAATAACAAAAGGGAGATAACCATCACCAGTCATTGAGGAAGGTCAAGGGAATCCCAAAATGTGTGTCGTCTACTACGTCGTTACACGCATCGGTATAAATGCCGACGTTTACTACAGATATCAAACCAGGACATACAATCCACTCTGCCATGGTGATGAGAGCTGTAGCGGCCAAAATAATTTCCCAGCCAAAATAATTTCCGGAAGTCATCGCAGAGTTATCTGCTCGGGACGTGCAGAGAATTCAACTCTAAAAAGAGACGGCACGCGCCACTCCGCTTGACTGACTTCGCACGCCCGGGAAGTTATGCTAAGATCCGGCCGCGTTAATATATCTGCGTTTTGTGACAAACGTCTTGCTTGACGGTACTGTACTCCATGCACCTTAACGATCCGCGTGATTCGGGTGTAATCTTAAGCTAAACGACGTTTATCGGCGCTGCTGAAATGGTCGAAATCGGAAACATTCGTAACGTCGTTTAGCTTAAGATTACACCCGAATCACGCGGACCGTTAAGGTGCATGGAGTACAGTACCGCCGAGCAAGACGTTTGTCACAAAATGCAGATATATTAGCGCGGCCGGATCTTAGCATAACTCCCCGGGCGTGCGAAGTCAGTCAACGGTCGCGTTTTATAAAACCAGATCAAAAATAGACTACAGGGAGGTGACTCCCATATTATTTTCAGCAGGGGAGACGGCTTTGCACGGGAAAAAACGTTTTTGAACGCTACATTATGTGTTAAACGACACAAATGCACCAAAAACACAAAAACTCGTAAAGCAACGAATGCGTCGTTTGTCGGGATATATTCCATGCGAAGAACAAGTGCAGGAGCGGTACATCGCATAAAGAGAGAGCCGAGCAGATAACTCTGCGATGACTTCCGGAAATTCTTTTGGCCTGGAAATTATTTTCGCCGCTACAAGAGCACGAAAACATTCATTTCTTCGAAATTTGACAGCAATCGGCACGATTGCCACTTCCATGGTATGTAAACTCCATGGTTTGAAGCATGTTTACCGTGCGAGTCCGTGGAGTGACTTCCAGTTAGTTCTGTTTAGTATGAGCCAATCAAATGCGGCTGCGGGTTCAGTAGTTTCATCGTTGCAAGGCACAGCAAGTGGCGCACTCTAGTGTGAAGCAGTTAGAACGCCTTCTGAGATGCTCTAGCCGCTGCGCGACCTTGACAGGAAGTTGACCTCTGCCATTGGGTGAAACGTCACCGAAGATTGTGAATGAATAATTTTCGACCATAATGCTTTTATTAAGTCCTTTCTTCGATCAAGAGGGATACAGTTGAGTGTAAAATAATTTTGGGGATGCGTGTATTCAAAGAGGGCCTCCAAAACCCTATACTTTTAACGATAATGTGCTTTTAAAAATATGAAATAAAACCAAACAATCAAAACTCTTGATGCTGCTACAAGATGAGTGAAAAGAGAATAGAAAAATTTCAATTGAGTGAGCAAAAAGAATCGCAGAGGTCAATGAACAAAGTAAGCAGAATATAGAAAGAAACACGACACAATACCATAGATAACGAGAAAACGATGGACTGTAAATAGAGGGCAAAAGAGCAAGGGCTACATCTGAGCAGATAGATAGGTGGGGGATATAGTTGTCGTCACCATGACAACGGTGGCGTCATGCTTACCTTCTTGTACTAGCTGTCCCATAGCACGTGACACTTCCATCATGACGGCCGTTGCACTGGAGGGATCGATGGCGCCAAACACCCAAGCGTCTCTATGGTTACCGAGCATGACGTAACGGTCTGGATGAAGACAAAGACAGCGTTACCGAATGTGGTCATCTCCCTGCCACTATCTCTCGTTCCACGTGCCTGCGTGGTATTTGGTTTTCTTGGACTGTCGGATGGGCGTGCATTCCAATCCTTAAATTCTGAAATGCGCCGATTGCTGAATGAAAAGTGTGGAATGTTTTCAAGTGTATTGTAGAAAGTATAAATCATGAATTGCGTGTGTGCGTGTAGGTGTGTTAGAATGTGTCCTCGGATGCGTGCATATGTGAGTGTGTGCGCGCGCACGCGCGTGCATGCATGTGTATGTATGTGTGTGTATGTATGTATGCTTGTTTGTGTGTATGTGCGGGTGTGCGTGCGTGCGTGCGTGCGTGCGTGTGTGTGTGTGTGTGTGCGTGTGTGTGTGTGTGTTTGTGTGTGTGTGTCTGTGTGTGTGTGTGTAAAAATTTGCTTTGTAGGTGCTAATGAATATGTGCCTCACGTTGTGCGAATGCAGAGTTTATGGGAATGAAATATATTCGTAGATCTTCTGGTGTTGATGTTACTTTGCCTTATTTCTTCTTTCTTTTTTTGATTGATGTAAGTTATTTGACTTGCTTTTGTTTAATTTCTGTTTTACAAAGCGATGGCTCCGAAACATTAAGTTGAATGATGAGGCTGCCGGTAGCAATTTTATATACACACATTTACAGAATTATCTGGATATTATCATGAAACTTCATTGCAGAAAAAGATCAAAACGACCACTGTGAGTAGGGAAATTCTTGCAGAAGGCAGGCAGTTCCAAAAGTCCATGCACGAGAAATTCTCCTTTCTTCCTACCTGGCTCCACAGCGCCCCTGATAATGCCGATGACGTTGTAAGTGGTTTTTCGTTGATTCCTTGTCGACACATGCAACTCCGCACTCCTGAAAGCAGCCAAGGCAGTCAGACATTAGTAGTGTCCGTGACCTTGCTCATCTCCCATGCATGAATGCTTCGTGGACGATGCGAGTGTACGCCTGAATTTTCAGCCTGACATGATACACTACTGATGCAAGTCCAACATATTCATAACAAAATGAGTATCATATTTACAACGAAAATAAGTCTTGTATGTCTACTACCAAAACGAGTTGCGAGGAGGTGAGATGGCACGAAGGAGAAGCAGCAGCAGCAACAGGAGCTGGAGCAAAAGTGGGACAGCGAAAAGAAGAGGAGCTGCAACAGCAGGAAGAGCAGAAGAACCAGGAAAAGAAGATGGAACAGTGAAAGGAGTTGCAGGAGGAGCACTGAGAGAAGGAGGAAGAGAAAGCAGAACTCACATTCCGTCTTCCAGAAAGCCAGGTCCCAGATTGTAGCTGACGTTGAGGCTGCCACGCCATTCCTCTGGTGCCTGCCTGCCTCCCATCGCCCTAGCAACCAAAGTTTACCTTAGCAACCATAACATTTAGTAAGCGTAGTGCGAATTGTAGAACAAAGTTAACAAGTTGCAATCACACACACACACACACACACACACACACACACACACACACACACACACACACACACACACACACACACATTAAGGAACTGGAATTGACATTAACATCAATACACTGCAAGAGCTTCTTTCCGAAGCTTTTATTGCATCAGCGGTAACAGAAACGTAACTAATTGAAGATCCCTGAGCTGACAATGGTGTTAAAAAACAATGACAACATAACTACCACACTGAGGTTCTAATAATCAAAAGCAAGACAGCTATATAATTGATCTGGCGAAATAGTGACAGCGTCATGCATGTTGTTCTAGCATTGAAAGACAGACACATCTGTAATTTTGAGCAACCAGTACTTTGCGTCATCAGACTGAAGCAGACAGTGGGAATCATTCCAGTCCTTCGTTGAAGATCACGGCTAGTGGATGCAATGTTCGAAATGACAATGATCTTTAAGTCGCATCCTTGGGCAACACGTTTAATTCGCATGTGCATTTCTCATCCACGAATAAGAATCATCAGACAACAGCGAGGCCAGTGAAAGAACGCCATGGCGCGTTGATGCAACCGCGAGGCAGAATCGAATTGGAACCACTGGCAGCAGCCAACTGCTTTCGTCCCGCCTGCAGCCAGGTTGCAATAATGGCCTGATCAGGGGGCCGCAATAACCAGTGAGGTGAAATGCAAAGAGTGTTGATACCCAAATAAAGGTGACAGGTCGCTGTGTAAAACCGCTTATATTACGTTTACCCACCCGAGAATCTTTTGGGCGGCGCCGTAGCCAATGGGATGGCACGGGATCTTTGGAATGGACGTCTCGCTCTCCTTTATCCGGTACGCAGAACCTGTCAAGCCACAGTAAACAGGTGATGACGATGCTCTTTTAAAGCCAAAAGCTCTATTCTCAAAAAGCTACACCGTAAACGTACAGATTCGCACTTGCTTCCAAGAATCTCCTTGTGGGTTCGGGGTAAGAATTGACCCACCGCGTCTCCCTACGCGATTCGTAAGAGGCGAATAACTAGGGACACCGTGACCTAACTTGGGTTTACTCGATTCTAATGATTTTCGTGCTTAATGGCCTTACATAGCCCACAAAGGCTGTTAGGCCGTAAAACTCTATCCATCCATCCATTCTTCCAAGCACCACATGAACTGCGTCCTGCATATTGCAAACCGCAATACATGCAGTCGCAATCAGTTGTTCGTTTGGTCGGTCGGTCAGTCAACTGATTATTTAATTGACTGACTGGATGATTGACTGACTGAGTAACTGACTGACTGACTGGCTGACTGACTGGTTGATCGACTAACTGACAGATAGAGAGACAGACTGACTGGCTGGCTGGTTTGCTGGCTAGCTGGCTGAATAACTGGTTGACTTATTGGCTGGCTGACTGGTTGACTAATTAGTTGACGGACTGACTAATTGACCGATCGACCGACCGACCGATCACCCGACCGACCGACTGATTGACTGACTGACTGACTGACTGACTGACTGACTGACTGACTGATTGATTGACTGATTGATTGACTGACTGACTGACTGATTGACTTATTGACTGATAATTGAATCATTGGTTTATTATTTCATTCATTGATACTTTACGCAATGCTCCATACCGATGGATGGATAATCGGGGGTGAGAGGGTCACCCACGTTGAGGGTGGAGCCACGCTGTACCCCTGTGGGGGGCAGCCACCAGGTGGAGGGATAGACCCTGGAGTCGTCGTAGGCCGTGTAGTCTCGCGGGTCCGAGTACAGGATGACCCCCACCGCGCCCTGTCGCTCTGCGATCTTGACCTGTGAACGTGAGGGACACAAGCCTCGTATCCAAGGGCTGTGGTGGCACGGTTGAAAAGACCTGGCCATACCAGTACTGATGTTGCATTCACAGACATACATGAACATACAAAATGCACCGACCCCCACAAACACAGACGCATACACACACGCACGCGCGCGCGCACACACACACACATACAGACAGAGACAAGCACACAGACACACACAGAGACAGAAAAACAGACAGACAGACAGACAGACAGACACACACACACACACACATAGACACACACACACGCACACACAGACACACATACACACAGACACTCTCTCTCGCTCTCTCTCTCTCTCTCTCTCTGTTTCTGTCTCTGTCTCTGTATCTCTGTCTCTTTCTGTCTGTCTGTCTGTCTGTCTCTCTTTCTCTCTCTCTCTCATACACACACACACACATGTTCTGACACGCAGACACACAAACAAGCCGACACGCAGACACACTAACACGCCGACACGCAGACACACGTACACGCCGACACGCAGACACACTAACACGCAGACACGCAGACACACGTACACGCAGACACGCAGACACACGTACACACCGACACGCAGACACACGTACACGCCGACACGCAGACACACAAATAGACAAACCCACCTTGGATCCCCTGAAGATCTTGCCATAGCGGGCGATGACAATCTTGCCGGACACGTTGACGTTGTTGTTCTCCAGCCATGCGTAGTCCTCCACTCTGCCGTAGTTGACGTACACCAGCTCGCCCTGGAGACAAGGGACGAAATAGTCTGGACGAAACTGAACCTTGTTTTCTGAGAAAGCTGCAGCAAGGTCAAGTATATTTGCAGACAGCCACGCATACCTACCAGTTTCACTGCCTCGTTTAACGTGACATCCATGCCTTCGTGAATAAGATAACTGTGCATCAAAATGAAACAATTTATTTTACCATTCGGCTGAAACCATTTCATACTTGCTTACAAGGAAATATGATCATGTATCTGGTCCGCCCGTTATAAGCCCTTGTAGACGAGTGAACACTAGATGGGTAATAATCCATCACCTTAAACACTCGACTGCTTGCGACATGAGTTTGTTGAGAATTAGGGCAGGAAAGGTTTTATCTTGTTTTTAATTTCGCTTGCTTCACAGAGTTTATGATCGACTACAGTGACAAAAGCGCAAAATTGTCTTATAATAAATCTTTGTTGGGAGCCACACGTATGAGAAATGAGTCATTCCTAAACGACAGAGGTGCTGGTAACACAGAGTCCAACTGACTCACAATCAGAGTCTTCTCCGTCGTCAGGTTAAAACGGACTAACAGAACCCCACAATTAGTCATTTTATTTAAAAAGTTTATTGAAATGGTGACCACATTCTCCACTAATTTGAAGGTGAAGGAGAATGCTGCATAAGCAGCATGGAAGTCATGTGTAGTAGAACATGAATCTGATGTGTCGATTCAGTCTGGAGACGTGAGTATTGAGTTTTTGAATGAGCTTTTGCTTGGTCACACGTCGCTGTCTGGGATCTCAAAAATATTTCCTCTGTCACTCCTTCATCTGAGAAGACTAAACGGTCCAATCCCGGCATTCCTGCACTCATTCCTAAACATGCAAGTGTTGCGCCTGAGGACGGCTTTTCAGTCGACAAATTCAAATTGCGCTGTTGGCACTTTTATGCATTGTTGTCTTTGCAATACAATGTACTTTTTACAAACTAAACTTTCCTTTTCCCATATACTGTGCTGAGTTAATATTGCGCTGTACCGTGTTGTGAAGAAGCAGAGCCATTCACCATCTCACAGCAGACAAGCATTCAGGCTCAGGACAGGATACTTACGTCGGCATGTGCTATAGTCACAGACTGCTCAAGCTGACAACAGAACATGGCCCACTGCAGACAAAATTGAGGACAACGCGAGGGAGAGAGAGAGAGAGAGAGAGAGAGAGAGAGAGAGAGAGAGAGAGACAGAGAGAGAGAGAGAGAGACAGAGAGAGAGACAGAGAGAGAGAGAATGAGAAAGAGAGAGAGGGGTGGGTGGGGGTGGGTGGGGGGTGGGGGTGGAATACTACGAAACTCGTATAATTCATCGCCAAATATTGCACTCCAAACTTACTACAGAGAGGTGTCCAACACAGCTGACTACACTTATGACCAGGTACTCAACGTTAACTGAAGTACAAACATGCAGATAACTTCCTTATCAAAAACTGATTTTGATGTTAGAAAATGAATCAGACAGCTTCCACACTAAAAGGCATACCACGCGAAAGAGAAATAATTCGTTTGAAAGCTGACTGTAGCACAAGAATACAGATAACCTTGCACAGAAAACTCATTTTGTTGCAGGGGTCTTCTGTAAGATTTTTGGGGGTTTATTTTAGACAAAGAGGTTCACTGTCATCATTCACATCAAACAGCGATGAATAAATGCAAACAACAACGTGCACATGTGCATGCTCTTTTTGTGCGTTCGTGTTTATTATTGTGTGCGAGAGAGCGCGCGTGTTTGTGTTCGAGCTTGTGTGTAGTTTTGGTTATGTGAGTCAAAAGGAAAACTGTCGAGTGCGCCAGGTAAAAAGACAAACCTGGGAGATAAGTTCAGTTTTGAAAGCAAAAATCAATATTTATTATGTTTTTTCTATGTTGTCAAAAACACAAACTATTGTTGGTACACATAGAACATTTTCCATGGCATCCTGATAGGTTTCACATCATATGATTATAAAAAATTTACATGGAAAATTCTCCTGTTGAAAACTCTGTCTTTTGACATGCGGATTTATGCGAGCAAGCTTTGGCGTTTTTATTCATGTGCGAGGCGCAGTGCCGTGGTTCAATCGCTGGGACGGGAGAAAAATGGATGCTTAATTTCTCGCCATTTCCCTATCAACTGCTCTTCCGTGTCGTTACTATGTGTTTTAACCCTGTTCGTGCATGAATGAGTATGACTGCGTGTATAAGATAAACATCTATGGTGCATCTTCCCCTCTGTGTGACTGTGCGAGTGTTAGTTCAACCTCTATGACGTGCCAAAAAAGAAAAAAGTGTTTTAAAGAAGTTTCCTCAACACCATGTTTACTATTGATACATAACAATTTACCTCAGGGCAGTTTTGTTTCATGCATGCACATTAAACTTGAAAGATTATGACAACACACAGACTGCCTCCCCCACTGACCTCCACGGTGCCGTGAGCAGAGTAGGCGTTGTAGGGTGGCACGACATCGGGGTGCTCCTCACCAGGGGTCAGCACCTTCTCTGTGAGTGGGGACTGGAAGACCACGTGACCAGACTCGTTTTTCAGGCTGACCAGACTGGGTTCCTTGGGGTCAGGGTAGGAAAGCAGCACATCGTAAGGAGCCAGCGTGACGTCATCCAGCCCAGCGTCCAGCCAGAACTGACGTATCTTCTGGGCCAGCTCGTGCTCTCGCTCGCTTCCGGCGATGTGGGGTCGGGAGGTCAGCTCCCTGCATAGCAAAGGAAAGTTGCACTGGTTTTATATCGCGACTCTTTAACAGTAATGCAAACCGCTTAGAATCCCCCCCCCCCCCCCCCTGATCAATGGGCTATTTAATAAATCATTCGCTGGCATTCCACGGTAAAAAGAGTGACAGACACATAGAACGCTCACAGTCAGGAACAGAGGTGGGGTTCACGGGACTATAATTATGCTATCAGTGTCAATCAAAAAGGCGTTTCCGGACTTCTTTTTAAAAAGATCGTCGTAATCCTAAGGGAGTTGGTATCAACTTGGAGACAAAAAGCAGGCAGGGTCTGGTTTTGGAAACGCATACGTCACAAGAACTGACTGGCTGCACGTGGCGTGCAATTACAGCCATCACTCTCTCAGTTTCTGTTAAAAAGCGGAAACGCCGTTCCGCTTCCCTTTGACCAGCATAGCATAGTCCCCGGACACCCGCCTCTGGCTATATACTCCTGGTGGGAGGCAGATCGAGTCAGGTACCAACCCGGAGGATGCATGCAAGTCTTAGATCCGTGCAGCTTCAATCGCCGTTACCGCGAGCTGCAAGCTAGTGCGGGCGAGAGCATTCCTTGTTTGACTTAAAGCCCTGACATGTTCACGTACAGTTGTGAGATCTAGGGTTCCCAAAGCCGAGCTACTAAGAGTTCCACAACGATGTGTTCTTAAAAGTAAGTGTCCAGCAGCTATGTCGAACCAATATATCCACTCTTAGGCGGGCACTTGTTCTTACAAGTATTTTAGTTTCTTGATGTCAGTATTTACGATAATGTGTCTCAAACAATTTCAGAGTTACAGCAAAAACGAGCAGACGACGCACGGAATGCCAACATTCAGTGTTAAAAACAGTAGTCCAATGTGTTGCCGCACGGAATGCCAACATTCAGTGTTAGAAACAGTAGAGTCCAATGTGTTGCCGCACGGAATGCCAACATTCAGTGTTAAAAACAGTAGTCCAATGTGTTGCCGCACGGAATGCCAACATTCAGTGTAAAAAACAGTAGAGTCCAATGTGTTGCCGCACGGAATGCCACAGGAAACCACGCCATTCCTCTCACTTTAGAACATAAGAAAAGGTCGTGTGAAGAGGCATTTCTCTGCACAGAATTTGACAAGAATATACTCTTCTGAAGGCGATAGAAAACCTAGAACTTTGCATAAGTGTACGTGTGTACGTGATAGTGTGTGTGTGTGTGCGTGCGTGCGCGCGCGCGCGTGTGTGTGTGTTTGATGAACGTCATGTACACAGTAGACTCATCTGAACAAAAATATATATACTTTCATTCGCTGGAAACGGTTAAAAAAACTGAAATAGAGCTTAAAAGGAAATGAGACAGCAAACAGTTCATTGTTTACCTTCGCTTTCTTTTTGTCTTTTTCTCTTTCTTTCTGCTTCTCTCTTTCATTCTTTCGTTCTTCCTCCCTTCTAATTTATTTTACGATCGAAAAAGTTTAGGGTAGGCAGGAAAAAATAGGATTGGTCGGTTTATTGTGACCAAACTTTTGTGTGTGACCTTATCTTTCCAAACCCATCTCCATTACCCAGCGAGCATGCAGCGTGGCTGCGGATGAACGGACCAAGATTACCTTTTACTGTTTTCCAGCTCATCCCTTGCAGGTGCGCGGTAAAAAAAAGGTGTGATTTTATATAGCGACTTTCCACCATTGATCGGTGCTCAAACCGCTTTACACTTTACCCCCTGATCACTGGGCATCTTGATTAATCCTCACTGGTACCTCACAACAAACATAGTGACATACATTTAAGACGCACACAGTCAGGTACTAGCACCTGTATTCTAGAGGAAGGGCCAAGCAAAGCGAATTTAACGCCTTGCTCAAGGATGAAACTCCTGAATCCGAGCGGCCTCGAACGCAGTACTCCACAAGCCGCAAATGACTGCCAGGTCAAAAGCTATGAGCGCTCCACTTTGGCCGTAATGTTGTTTGCTGAATCATTTGGGATTTTGTGCATCGACGCGCCTTTTACTGCCTGTATATCATCATACAACCAATCCCTGCTATCAAGTTACCTGGGGCTCTGTGGCCGAGTGGTCAGGAGAGCACTTGACCTGCAGTCGCTTGCGCTCGGATGAGAAGTGTTCAATGTCCACC